>JAQFVV010000971.1:0-143625 GCA_028023455.1 Epiperipatus broadwayi | reverse complement strand
ATGCTATAACAAAATATTTCTTGTTAAAGTTTTGAGGCCAATTTATACTGTATTAATTGAGGAAGTTATTCCTAATTATTCTTAAATAACACATCCACTTTATTTAGTTTAAGATAGTATGCTACCAACTATTTTGAATGTTCCTTTATTAAAATTAAAATTATTATACTTTTATTCTATGATGTCCATTGATTTCAGATGTTGATCAAAGTATACCTGGTAACATAAGTTTATTATAATCAGTGTATTTACTTATCCTGCCCAGATATAGCATTGGTATATGCTTAATATTCGCATAGGTAATAATTATAATGTATTTATTTTGTGGGATGAAAAATGATCTCCCCAAAAGCTTTGTTTTTCCATGAGAGGAAGATTTTAAATATAATGTTCGGGTATATTTATAGCCCAAGTGATCGATTCTCATAGATAGGACGATCAAGAATTTATCTAGCATTTAGTATGTTTCATTCGTTTAAATCCCAGGAGAGGATTTATTTGGTGTGTGTTCGTTGTATGCCCAAGTAAGAGGCAAGAAACCACCAAAATATTTTAATGTAGTAGATTACTTTACAAACCTTCGTGGTTATTCCATATTCCTCATGTGAAAATAAAGATAGCTCCACCATGGAAGGTGTTGATTATTGTGCTTAATTTTGAAAGTTCGGGCAAGATAAAGTTATATTGGAGGTGTTAGTTCCTCAAAATCCACTTTAGTATAAATAGTGCGTTAGTAACTAGGGTCGATATCTGGATTGTGCTGCTAAATATTGCTAGTATTTGACAAGTAAATCAATGGAGAAAGTAATTAAAATTGCGTAATTTAAAACGCTTATTTACTGAAGGAATATTCAAATGCAATATTTAATTCTGGTTAGTAATTAAATAATACTCATATTTCAAAAGTATACGTATGAATAAAATTTGTATCATAACTTAAGTTAGCATTAAGTTAAATGTAAGATGGTAAGTGTAACTTCTGATAACTGGCCTATAATTAGAATAGGTTATCCCATTAAAGACCATAAATAAAGTAAATGTATTAGAAATAAATTTAATATTTTGCGTATTGCATATGATTGGATTAATCATCATTTTAAAAAAAAAAAAAAAATAGTTAGTCAATATTCAAATGCAATATTTAATTCTGGTTAGTAATTAAATAATACTCATATTTAAAATTATACGTATGAATAAAATTTGTATCATAACTTAAGTTAGCATTAAGTTAAATGTAAGATGGTAAGTGTAACTTCTGATAACTGGCCTATAATTAGAATAGGTTATCCCATTAAAGACCATAAATAAAGTAAATGTATTAGAAATAAATTTAATATTTTGCGTATTGCATATGATTGGATTAATCATTATTTAAAAAAAAAAAAAAAAAATGAAAAAAAAAAATAGTTAGTCAATAATTTTGAATAAAAACTTCTACAAGGTTATCAAAATTTAATAAACAATGTATTGGTAATGAAATGTATTTTTAGTTGATCAATCCATATGATTGCATACAGGAGAAGTAGTAACCTCTAGTCCATAACCAAAAGAGTATACAGATTAATGTCAGTTATATTTTATATTTTTGTATTACTATGGGATTATTGAATAAATGTTCATATATTTTTTTTTGTGATAATAATAAATTATAGTCTGGTTAAAATTTGTTGTAGATTCATTTTTTTGTTTTTATATGCTAAATATAAGTGTTTGCACAATATTTGCAAAACCTTTTCTTGAGTCTGAAATCATTCCAAATTCTTAAAAACTTAATATACCAGATAAATAAAGTTAAGCAGATCGGAATATGTCATTATATTTTAGTTTAATGATAATTATTTATGGAGTTGAAAACTTAAAACTAAACATTCACCTTTGTATAAAAAATTAAAAAAAAAATGAATTTATTCCCAAACCATTAACTTTGGTTGCACATTATTCCATTCCCATTTAGTTAAATTGTCTAAGTAATAACTCTTAGTTATATTATTGTGTTGTCATGGATGATGGAAGGACACAAAAAGCACCCTTGTCTTTTTATTATTCTGACTGAGACTCTAAAAAAAAAAAAAAGGCTGTGTTATTCAAAATTATACGTCATTATTGAATAGAATTATCATCTCTTTAAATAATATAGCAGTTGATATGAGAGATGAAGACACATTGAATTTAAGTAAAATAAATGTTTCCTATAGCCGACCAGAATGACAGTCATATGCGACAACACAATACTGCCGAACATTTCCTTACATGAAACAAAGAACCCTGAGATTAATATTATTATAATTATTCTTTAAATTAATAAGTGATCAATTATTGTTGTTATTACAATCGTGGCATGGCTTAAGAGAATTAAATGTACAATTGTATTATATGAAAGGTATTTTAGATCATATTGGAAAATTAATGGATATGTTGTTTTATTTTGGTTGCCTTAACAACAACCAGAAAAATTAGTGTCACAAGTGCAAATAAATAAATAAACAAGTGCAAATAAAATAAACTAATTAAACATACTGGGTTAGAATATATATATATAATCATGAAACCCATTATATAACCAATTAGAGAAGTCTTCGATAAACTACATAAATAAACATTATTTTAAAATCTATTATAGTGAAAAAATAAAGTAATTGTAGGAATCATTCATTCAAGAATTAAATTTTCATTGAACATCATATAGGTTTAATCCTCTGTTTCCTTATAACCCAGTAATAAGAACTCAGTCTTATATACTTCAATAATCATTAACATTTAATACATAGCAAAAATGTATTTTGAAGCATATTCAAGGCAAATAAAAAACACTATTGCTATCTATTCTGCAAGAGTGAAGTAGACACTTTCCATTACAATAGCAATAACATTTTAAAAGTAACTGTAGTTGAATTAAAACCATAAATTCTTAATACATGTTATATGGAGAAAGATCATGAATGAATTTAGGCATTCCACATATTAAAACAGGCAAAACTCTCTATACATATTGCCACACACAACAAGCTAGAGTAATCAATGGATGCCAGACAGCTTGTGCATAAAATCCCCATCTAGTGCTACTCATCCAATATCCCCAGACTAGTTTCTGGTTTGTGGCCTTCATCAGTGAGGAGCCTTGGATCTGAGAGCAGTACACCTAGATCTTAAGATCTAATGCCACCCTCCAGCAGCCATCTTTATCTCCACTTAACTACAAAACTATGAGTTTTGAACTGAAAACACCTTAATGTTTTCAATCCAAGCCCATTAGTTTATATAGGGATGAAGGCCACAAGCCAGAAACTAGTCTGGGGATATTAGATGAGTAGGCACTAGATGGAGATTTTATGCAAAAGCCTTCTGGCATGCATTGATTACTCTAGCTTGCTGTGTGTGGCAATACATATAGTGAGTTTTGCCTGTTTTAACAACAGTTATACACAAGCATAAGAAGTGTTGGTCATGTGACATTCCACATATTGTTGAAAAAATTAGAAAAAGCATAAGATCTGGAAAAGATGAATCTGTTTATATGATTTAAAGAAAAATTAAAGCTATAATGATGCTTAAGGATAAAGTATTACAATACTTTGTTGTACACTGGCAGGAGAAGAAAAAAGCATTGTGGATATTACCAAAATTTGATAAAGTTTTCAGATTGTACAGAATCTAAAGAATAAAATTATGAAATATATCTTGGACAAAACATAGTGTTTCTGATACTCATACAAATAGCAAGTATTATAATTTCTGCCAAGGCATTTTGATGAATTATGAAGAGGGGGAAAACAAAATTTCTATCCCAATATTTGTTTAAAAGGTTTTGATATAGGACAAAAATAAAATGAACTCCACCAACTTCAAGTGCTTCAAACATCAGATTCTCCAGGAAGAGATTGAAAGGAGCTTTTTTTAATTGCATAATTTATGCTTAAGAAGATTAAAGAAATATTTTTTTATCTTTTTAAGAGGAAGCTAATTGTAATTGGGTGAACACTTCCTGTAAGAAGATATTCATCAAAGTTTGATTGTTGTTTAGTATCCATGTAGCTGTGTTTTCTTTATCTCTCATCTTTCTTTATGTCTTATCTTATTGTAGTTATTTTACTTAATTTTATGCCAGTTATTTTTTTGATGTCTTAATGTGTATAATTTTAAAATTAAATTGTACCATAAGTATATACATATTTGCATGTTATAAGCACTTATTTGAAAGTCTGTGGTGACAACAGTCTACTCGTAATTATGTGTTGAACTAATTCCATGACTGAAAACTGTTAAAAGTTCTCAGAAAAATTCAAACATTTAAATGTTTCAAATACATTCAATTATTAACAATATCACATAGGTTATTATATAATACAAGGTTTAACATGCTATTAATTTCTTCTCTTATTCAGATGATTAAAGAGGAAAAACAAACGTATCTAAAGTAGCAAACCCTGCATGTAGCAATAATGTATTCAATTGGGAAAAGATAAGAATATTGGACAGAAAACAAAAAGTCAAAAGAAGGTTTAAAGAAGCTTCTTACTTGATAATGAAAATAATGCCATAAGTCATCCTAGTATGAGGATGCATAATATTTGGAAACCAATCAGTAACCTTGCTCTTAAAAAAAATAGAGAAATAAGGAGGACTCTCATAAGTAAGTATATAAAATTTATACTAACTGCCATATTTGACAGAATAACCTGATTAGATTCAATATTGGCAAATATAAAGGTCCAAGATTTGCTTGCAATAATGATACTGTCATTGGTCAGGTGGTCACCATCTGACTTAAAGAAAATAAGACCACTTGAAACATTATAGTATATAGTAGCCTATCTGTTATTACTAATAAATGAATGTATTTGAAAAGTTTTTAAAAAGCTTAAATAGTATAAAGGATTAAAAGGTGGCTTCTAGTTACATAATATTAATTCCAGTTTTAAATCCTAGTCTTCACTGACAAATGGAGATTTAAGTATTGTAGTATTATACTATTTGGTGACTATTGATTATTCAAGCTTATAACAGATGGCTCTAGAATAGCATAAAGAGAACTGCTGTCAGAAACATGAGTAAGCTAAAAAAGTCACATGATACTGTTGTTTGCATTAATTTTCCTATCCTCCAGTAGATGGCTCTAGAGAGAAGTGAAGTTTTAGTGATGTTTAAATAATATAATTTGAGAAACTATTAAAGGGGGGGTGGGCTTTTAAATTGTAGTATTATCAAAAAGAAGAATGGATGGGATGTAAGAAATAAGCAAAAGATAATTTATTTAGATATAAGTGTAGATGTGGAGAGGGAATGGATCTGCAAGATTAATGGTAAGAAAGTTTTTTATAAATGTAATGGAGAAGAAAGAATCAAAAGAATTTATAAAAGAGTAGTTAGAAAAGAATAAATTATTAAAATTGGGTATTTGAATATGCAAGGTGGTAGAAGACCAGAAAAGTGGCTGGAATTAAACAAAGCAATTGAAAATGAAGAACTTGAGGTATTAGCAGTAATGGAAACACATCTAAGAGAAAAAGAACCTATTTTGGAAGATTTGGTATGGCAGGGTATAAAGAAAAAAGAAAAAGAAAAAAGGGGTCGTTGGTATAGGTGTTATATCAAAAAAATATTTAAATATTGTTAAATGTCAAGAACATTTGTGGTTTGAAATAAGACTGGGTAAAAAAGAATGGATGGTGGCTGTAGAAAATATACCCACTGGAGGTAGTCAAACTGTAACAGAGTGTAATAGTAGTATATATGAATGCCTGGTTAAGGATATACAGAGGCTTAAAGAAAAGGGGAAGAAAATACTGCTTATAGAAGATATGAATGGACATATTGAAGAAATTGATTATGTAGATAATAATAATGGTCAGTTTTTGAAGGATTTTTGTCAAAGAGTGAATTGGGAATTTATCAAATATTTTATATGAGGGACAATTCACATGGTCTGGGAATAATATATTTCACACAATAGATTATGTATTGGTAGAGAAAGAGGGAATGAATAAAATACAGAAAATTAAGGTGTTTGATAATAAAGAGAGAGTATATAATAGTTATCATAACTTTATGGTAATAGAAATGGTTAGTAATATGATAGAGAATAGAAATAAAAGTAGAAACAACAGTGAAAGATATGGATGGAGAGTGGATTATGAGAATAAGTTGGAAAAGTATAAAATACAAGGTGAAGAAGCCATGGAACAGTTGGTTGGGGATGGGTATAAGGACGGGTGTGGTGAAATAGAAAAAATGGCAAATAGGGTTTTAGTTGAGAATATGCAGAAGAATAAAAGTAATAAAAAATGAGAGTTAGTAAAAGTGTAAAAGAGAGGAAAGAAGCATGCAGAGAATATAAGTGTGCTATTAAGAAGAAAGAAAGTGAACAAGATATTAATGCTAATGGGAAAAGTACTTAGAAAAAAAGAAGTTGGCTAAAATGGATAATTATAGAGAAAGTATGAAGTTGAATAGTAAATTGTTAAAGGATATTAATAAAAGTGGAAAAGATGGAAAAAAAAAATTTGGAATTACATTAAAAGTAGAAATGTAGGGAAGAGAGATATTATTAATAGATGATGAGGGAATAGAGTGTAGCTCTAGAGAAGAATTAGAGAGAATTTTAAATAGATATGTAATGGATATACAAAAGGTGTTAGCTGCGAAGGACTTAGTGATAAAAAACATGAAAGAATTTAGTAATGGGAATATTAGGTTTACAAAAAATAACCTGAATGAGACAGGGAAGAGATTGAAAAGTGGAAAGGCAACAGGTTTTGGCAGCAGAGATGGTAATGAATTTAGGGCATAGAGCAAAAGTAAAACTATTATCATATTTTAATAAGATGGCACAGAAGAGAATTTTTCTGGGTAGTTGGAGTAATACAAAAGTAAGATTATTATTTAAAGGAAAGGGTAAGGATCATAGAAAGTTAAATAATTATAGACTGATAGCGGTAACATCAGTTTTATATAAATTTTTTTCATATGTGGTGGCTAGAAGAGTTGTAAAATCAATGGCAGGTAATAATGTAGTGGGGGAAATGCAAGGAGGTTTTATGTCTGATAGGTGTATATATACGAGATAGTTTATTTGTAGTTACACAACTTATGGATAGGAATAGGAATTCAGGTAGATGGTTATATATGAGTTTTATGGATATAAAGAAGGCATGTGATAGAGTAAATAGAAATAAATTATGGGTAAAGTTAGCAAATTTGGGAATGGATGAAGCAATAATAAATATTATTAAAAAATATAAAAATAATTACTATCCTTATCAAATAGGGGATATAGAATCAGTTAAAGTTGAAAATGGGGTGGGACTAAGGCAAGGATGCCTTATATCACCTATTTTGTTTTTGTTGTATTTGAGTGAAATGGAGAAAGCAATAGAAAGAGTAAGAAGAGGGATAGAGATACCGTTAATAGGTGGCAAGAGAGTATATACTTTGTCGGGTCTTTTCTTTGCAGATGGTATCTTTTTGCGTGCAGAAAGAAGAGAAGATATGGAAGCTATGCTGAGGACATGTGCAAGGGTGGGTAAAGAGATGAGGATTAAATTTAATGAAGAAATATCAAATATAATGATGGTTTATACTGATGAAAGAGAAGATGTAGAATTTTTATTGGGGGATATAGAGTTAAGTGTGGGGGATAGATATAGTTATTTGGGAATCATCTTAAGTAATTGAGAAAATTGCTTGGATGAATGGAAGAAAAAATTGGTAAGGTGAAGCAAAGAAAAGAAAGGGTTTGGTAAAGAAACTAATAGTGTTTTCGTATAATAAATATGATGTAGCTAGAATTGTATGGAAGAGAGTTGCAGTAGCAGGGTTAACATGTGGTAATGATGCATTATGTATTAGTAAAGGGGTATTAGATTACTTAGAGAAAGTACAAAGGGAAGTATGAAGACATGCATTAGATGCAAAGGTGTGGACAGCAAAGGAGGCAATTCAAGGAGAAATGGGATGGTCAAGTTTTTATATGAGAGATGCAAAAAGTAAATGAAAATGTTTGGTAGGTTGCAGTTTATGGATAATAAAAGAATAGCCAAAATAGTATTTAATTGGATTATGAGTAAAGGGCATGCAACAAGATGGGTGAGAAAGATAATGCAGTATGCAAAAGAATTGGATAAAAAATTCATCAGTATACTTGTATAAAAGATGGGATGATTATAGTAGGAGGATTGTTGAGTGTTATAGTGGTAAGGAATGGGATAAAAGAATATATGCATTAATAAAGAATAAGGAGTTGGAGAGATGGAGAACTAGTATGGAGAGTAAAAAGAGTTTAAATATATATAGAAGTAAACAGAACACTGGGTGTGAGTTAATTTATGATAATAGTAAGAAAAGTAGTTTATTGTTTAGGACTTGAATGTGGTCTTTAGCAACAAGAGAATATACATATAAATGGAAAAATATGGGTGATTTAGTCTGCACATTGTGTAAGGAAGGTATAGAAAATATTGGTCATCTGTTGATTGAATGTAAATGCTTGAAAGCAGAAAGATTACAAATAATGAAGTTATGAGAGAATAAATATGAACAAAGTGATTATATAGAAAGTGGGTTATTGGTTTTTATGCTGGGTTTGGGAAAAGATAAGGGAGATTTAGATATAAAGGCTATAGAGTTGACAAAGATTACATTGTGGAAAAGGGATGGACAGATTATGGGAAAACTTAGGGTGGGGAATGGAAGGGGAGGGTAAAGTGGCTAACAGGTTTCTTTGGGCATAGTTGCTGAGAGATTTCTGACTCTGTTTAAGGAGAAGTCACAGTATATCACATCACATCACTGCTCTTGAAAGGCTAGGAGTAAGCATATGAGACATCATGTGATATTGGTAGTATTAACTTTCCAAACTAAAGATTAGAAAAAATATAATAAAAACTGTCATGATGCAAAATCCATATAGTTATGTAAGTGAGTCAACCTGTGTTCAAAACTATATCAGGTTATTAGATTGAATCAAATAAAAGAATAAAAAGTAGCTTCCAAGAATATATTTTATTAGATGCAGTTTTGAATCCTAACCTTTCTCATGAAGGCAAGAGTCAGAAATGGAAATCTGGAGATGGAAATTTAAAGCATTATACCAATTAATTTCTATTGATTATTCAAGCTTGCAGCAGATGGTGCTAAATAGGGGAAAGAGAAATATATGTTAAGATTCAAGTTATCTAATATGTTGTTGGTATCATATAAATTTCTAAACAAAAATTAACAGTATCTGTATATTAATAATTTTTATTGGTCATACATTAAACTAGAGATAATCCATTTAATGAATAACATTTATATTGTGTAAGTTTTACTACACCATTCTCACACAAGACAGAGTCTTATTTCTATCAGCTTTTAACACCTAACAGAGGGTTATAATCATAAACATGACAAGATGTGACAAAGATGTATCACATGTCTTTGGTCATGTGTTTATGATTACACTGCTCCACAAGGTGTTGATATCTTTGATTATATATTTATGATTATGTTCCTTCACAAGGTATTGAAAGCTGATAGAAAATTATCCCTAGTTTGGTGTAGTGAAGATTACACTACAGAAATCTTATTCATTAAATGGATAATCTCTAATCTAATGAATGACTAATAAAAATTATTAATATTCTTCCATTAAGTGGTTTGTGTCAAAGTTGTAAGGGCAGTAAGTTTGGCACTTCTTAATCGAACTATAATATTTGGCTATCTACGTATACAGAACAATGATAAAGATATGTATAAGAAGAGATTGTGATCTGAACCAAATGACGAGTGCTGTTTGAGCTCTAAATGTACATTTTAGGGATCATATATATTTTTCATATGTTTATGATTATTCCCCTTCACACGAAATTAAAAGCAGATAAAAACTAATCCCTACTTTGCTTGAGAGAGTTGTAGTTAAAATTATACTATAGAAATATTTATTAAACAGTATTTGAAGACTGTCCATTAAAGTATGAGGTTTGGCTATCTTAATATATATCTCAGCACTTATAACATATATGTGTAGAGATGGTAATCTGGACCAACTGATGATTGCTGGTTTAGCATGAAATACGTATATTGATGATTATTTATCTCTTCAACATATATGTGTTCAAGTGTATCAGTGTTATGAGATAGTGTGGAGAGTGGTGGGTCGTGGGAAAGTCTGCGCTCATATACTCTATATATAAACAGTATTTGTATATTTTAAATATAAATGAATTATGTATTTATATGTACGTGCATGCAAATAAAATTAAAGAAAAATAAATACATCAAATAAAATTAAAAGATGACATTTTAGATATATGTAATCAGCTTTTTGTATTTTTTGGAAATACAAAAAAAAAACTTTAAGCAAAAAGTTGAATCCTAATTTCAGATGCGTTGAGTCGGACATGTCTACGCTAATATTCACAGTGAAATAAACATTTAGCCCATAATATATCAATTAAATAATCTTTACTAAATAAGGATTACTAAAAAATAATAAGGGTTTTGACGGCGTTTGAACTATTTCAATTAACTAAAATGGATTTTTAAAGATTATCTTTCACAGCTAGACTGCGATTTTTGTACGATTCGAAACACATGGAGCGTTTTAGGATCTCTCGGCCACACCTGCGAACTTGACAAGAATCATCTAAACTGCCAAATATTACACGAATTAATCCCGAAATATACATAAGCAGTCTATCATTTTGACATCAGTTTTGATCGAGAAGTTTTCGGAATCTTCGTACTCATACGCAACTGTCAAACCCAAACCGAAAGAAATGATGGCAAAAATTTCAAAATATGGGAATAATTTTTAAATCTGAGAATGACGTCTCAAATTCTTCTCTTCAGGAATGATGGCTCTCTTTTTATATATATCGAATATCTAATATACAGTATATTAAATAAAAAGAAGTAAAACATTTTCAAAAATATTTTAACATATATATAACAAACGACCTAACTATTTAAATTAAATACATGCTATCACGTGATGCGTCTCTTAGCGTAGTGGATAACGCATCTACCTGCCACACACATCATATGGAGTTTAAATCCAGGTGTAACTTTAAAAATTTTTAAAGTGTTGATAAATTCTTTTGAAATAATAGGTTTATAGCCAACTTAGTATGTCATCCAATTATTGTTTAGCAGATGGATATTTAGCTTGTCTTAATTTTGGATAAAACAGAAAACTTCAAAAACACTTACCAGTTAATAGTTGACTATACCTGGACCACTCATGGGCAAATATAACATAATCTCCCTCCTTATGGGTTTTATTAAGCTGCCTAAACATTTTGCTTTAGATTGGTCAACACTCATTAGATGCATGGAGTGTCATTTAAGTAATACTAAGAATAAAATCATGCAATAGCGTTTTGGCATTTTGTGAGTATTATGATGTATATCAAAGATATAAAGATAACGGATGTGTGAACACTATCTGACTTTATAATTTTATGGTAAAATTGGATGTTTATAGAATTCTCATAAATTATGTTATATAAAATACAACATGTTAATGGATGCAAAGTCATCAGTGTTCTTAGTTATGAAGAAGATGATAATAGTATATAGGTCTGATCATAAAGTTACTCATCAGAAGAGGAACTTCCACAGGCTGCAAAATCTCCTCTATATAACATTAAAATAGATGTCTTTGCATTTTGTAGATATCAACAGGAATGTGGAGATAATAGAATCAAAATGTCTTTTAGCAGATGTGATATGTTGGACATATGTTGGACTCTTTCCATCATCTATGAATGAATGTTGAATGTATAGAAAATTTTAAAATTTATTTAAACTTTTCAAATACAAACAACTTGATAGTAATAACATACAAAACAACACAGAGGTTAGTAATTACACAATGTTTCAAGTAGTAGTATTCTCCATTCTTCTTCAGGTGTTGCTGGCCTGATATTCACAGTGATAGTATTCACATAGAAGTTGAACTCATACCTTTAGATTTTTGAATATCAAATTTAAGGCAAACGTTCTAACCAACTGAGCTATTCTGTCAAAGGCAATCTCTTTTAGTGACTAATTGTGGATAGTTAAAACTTTTGCTCAAGAATAGTTATGTAATATTTTTTTTAGTTTTCTACTAATGGACTGTGTTCAATGTTTAATTTATATTTTATTATAGACAAATCTCTGTGTGATTTGGCACTGTGAAGATTGGCAATCTCAAGAATTTATAAATTGGCTGGTACTGTCACTTTTGATCCCAAACTTCATATACACTTCCACACAGTAAATTAAACCTTTCTGTTATTTACTTACTATAAAAAAGTCAATTCAGAAACACCAAATGAGTTTGCCTTGATTAAACCTGCCCCAGGCCATTCATCATCATCCTAAACCCAACTATTAGCAAACAAGTATGGCTGCTTCAAGAAAAAAGGATGAAAAGACAATAATAATAACAATACTGATTTATTTATTTCTCTTTAATGAGAGATCTTCCCAGCATGAGGACCTAGCAAAGGGGTACTTTTAAGCCACTGCTTCTAAACTTCATTTCACTTCCATGATAGATAGGGGATTTATAAATGAAAGTATATAAAATTACAGACTTTGTTAAGCTAGATTTTCTTATCCCAAATCTGGTTCAGAGTGTTTCCTTATGGTTGTATTGTCTCCAGAAATTATCACAGCTGAAGATCCCACTGTCCTATTGCTTTCTTAACACTCAAAGTTCTGTTCTAAAAAACCCAAAAAAGCAATTGAAATCAGAATTGGCATTATTAATCTCACACTTTTTGGTCAAGATGCAATCTTTAGTGTCTATATTGTAAGTGCCCAGATTAGAAATGTACACCACAGTATGTATTAAAAAATAAAGAAGTTTGTTGATCTTGTCTAATTTCATTTGATCTATTAATAATGGAGGTCTTAAAATATAAATCTTAACTAGATCACCATGGCAACTTAATATTTTAAAATAATATCATTATTTATTATTAATATTAGCATCAAATTATAAATTGGTTGTAATCAATTTTAAGGAAAATATAAATAAGTGAATAGCTAAATAAATATTGGAAAATGAACCACTTGATTCAAATCACTATTATTAATTATTATGTGTCTATTTTGTTATTACATTCAGCAACAACTTACTTATTACAAAATTAAATGTTTCATGTTTCATATATGTTAGTTTATTAATTAGTTTATTGGAATATATTAAAATTATATGGAAATATATATATTCATTAAAAGATATCAAAAATGTAATATTAATTCTTTATTTTTGTTTAAAAATGAAAAATAATATTGAAATTGTAAAACAAGATTTTTTTAAAACTGTATCCAATATTTACAGTTTTCATTTTATCTATTAATTGAAAGCAAATTTTATTAGAGTGGATTGAGTGTTCATTAAGTTTAATTGAAAAATTATCTTAAGAACATTGGCATTAGAAAAGTACATTATAAATAAAACTGAAATGTTGTAACTAGAGTTCTTATAAATTTTATCATTGCTTAGAATGGAGCTTCACCTTCCTTTTGTTTAAAAAAAATTATCAATTTTATTTTTTAAAGTGGTTAATTTCTAAAACTATGGGGGGATAAAAATCTTAACTATCTGCCCATTTAATTGGGGCAGTTCACTGATGAAATTCCAGGTGGAAATGGCAAAAACTAAAAAAATCCATCAAAAATGCATTATATTGTAACTCAGTTGTAAAAAAATATTCCATTGTCAAAATCTAGGATTAATCTATTTATTTGTGATGAATACAAACCCCATGATGTGGATATGAATGCCATATGTCTGATCAATGAATTTCACAACACTGATTAACTCAACTTGTGTGTGATATTAAGCAATCGAAATTTTACTTTCTTAATTTGGAAAAACTCTAGCATTTATTACTATTTGAATATAATTGAATTTTGTCACTGAAAGAATTCTCTACATATATTATTACCAATGAAAAAGAAAAATAAAGCCAGTGATGTGTAGTTTTGAATTGCCAAGTATCTATTATTTTACAAATTTGGATATATTTATATACTTGAAAGAAAATATCAGAATTTAAAAGCAAAAGTAACTGAATTCAAATTCTTGATCATTATCATTCATGCTTGTCTTCTCTACTTGAAGGAAAATTGTCTCTATACACTGGAATCAAAAACAAGGAACCAGAAGCTATGATGGACCAATGGGTAAAAAGGAAGAATGAGAATCTTAGTGTATATATGTTTTGTTAAAAAAGTGTACATTTTGTTCATATTTTATTTTAAAACATAGGATTAAATAGTATATATATATATGGTTTTATTATAGGATTCACACAATAAAAGGTTGCAGGATTCATTTTTATTATTATTATTTAAACTCTTATCTAGTGATATTACCCGATGTTTTTAAATATTTAATTTTATTTTTATCCAAGACTTAATTCTGGGATATTCATATAGAGAAGGGTTTAAATACAATAGATTTTTATGTTGCTTTAATTATTTAGAAATTTACCTTAGTGAATAAATGAAAATCTATTTTTATTTGATCACATTATTTTTCATTATATATTCCATTTAAAATCTCATTAAGATATTTAAAATCTCTTCTTCAGTTTATATATAGTATTATTGTCATACAACACATTTTTAAGTTTCATACATATATTTTTTTATTGTTTGTTATTGATTTTTATAGAATGATAGATTTTCAAATTAATTAGATATATCCAAGAAAAATCGCATTTGTAGTTTTTTTAAACTGGTTACGAATCTATTGCATACATTATTTGTTTTGTTCTTTTATATTTTTTTATCACTGTCATTATTAATTTTTAATTACAAACCAATAAATTTAGAGTTGATTAAAATTTGGTGAATTCATCTAATTTTTTTTTTTTGCATTGGGCAAGGTAATATTTGATACTTGGATTTTGTTCCCAGTTCAAACTGATCTTGATAAGTGAAATAGAGTTTAATCCAAGTTCAAACCGATCTTGGTAAGTGAAATGGAGTTAAATACATGTATATTTTCTTATACATTATTATTTAGGTCTAATTATATTGTTATTCTTTGTTGCAGTTTTTAAAAGTGTATCAGTTATTTTCATATTAATTTCATTCAAATCTGAATCATGTTCAAAATCTACTAATACTTGAAACCGATTTGTAAGTTCTAATTTAAATTCATTAGAATGTTTCTGAAGATTAGGAATATCAACTGTAAATATAGTTTTTCTTAATAATTTTTATCTCTCTAGTTTTACATTAACATGTATCTTACCCCTTACTAATCGATGATCACTTCCTGTGTTAAATTTATTAAGAACATTACAATCTTGAAATATGTATTTCCTGTTAGTCAAAATATAATCCAATTCTGCTGTACCTTCCTTTGGATGCTTCCATGTCCATTTACTTCTAACATTTTTCTCAAAAAAAGAATTCATAATATAAAGTTTTTCCTTTTCTGCAAACTCCACAAGTCTATGTCCTCTCTCATTTCTATTACCATAACCAAAATTACCTACAATACTTTCATCTTTCATTTGTTTACCAATTCTAGCATTAAAATCTACCATAACAATTTTAAAATGTTGTTTACTCTGATCAAAAGCCTTTTGTACATCCATATAAAAATCTTCTACTACTTCATCACTGTGAGAACTTGTTGGGGCATAAACCTGAATTATCTGCATTTGAGAAAGGTGTAAGACAAGGTGACTCCATATCTCCAAAACTTTTTACAGCAGTGCTGCAAGCAGTATTTTGTGGATTAAAATGGGAAACTAAAGAGTGAAAGTAAATGGAGATTATTTAAGTCATTTAGATTTTGCAGATGATGTAGTTGTTTTTGCAAATAATGCTTCCAAGCTGCAGGAAATGTTGCAGGAGTTATCAGATGAAAGTAGGAAAGTAGGACTAAAGATAAATGTTAAAAAGACTAAAGTAATGTTTAATCGATTTGTTCAAAATATGAAAATAAAGATTGATTATGATGAATTAGAAGAAGTTAAGAGTTACAAATACCTTGGTCAGATTATTAATACAGATGGAAACATAATAAAGGAAATTAATCATAGAATTAAACTTGGTTGGAGTGCTTTTGGTAGAAATAACTTGATATTAAAAGGAAATATGCCTATGTGTTTGAAAAGAAAGTTTTTAACAAATGTGTTTTACCAGTTCTTACTTATGGATCTGAGACTTGGACACTTAATAGAAGATCAATACAGAGACTTCAGACCACTCAAAGAAGTATGGAGAGATGTATGTTGGGAGTAACAAGAAGAGATCGAAAACGCAATGTATGGGTAAGGGAACAAACAGGTGTTACTGACCTCATTGAAAAAATTAAAAGATTGGAGTTGGGCTGGACATATTTCTAGAAGAGATGATAATAGATGGACAATTGAAATTTTAAACTGGATTCCAAGAGATTGTAAAAGACCCAGAAGGAGACCACATGTAAGATGGATGGATGAAATAAGAAAATGTGTAGGGGTGATGTGGAGAAGAGAAGCTAAAGATTGGAGAAGATGGATTAAACTTGGAGAGACCTTCATCCTGCAGTGGATTGATAATGGTTGATAATGATGATGATATTGTTATTACATTAAAATATTGGTTTCTCTAAAATTAATATTAGGTATATAAATAAAATAATTTCATTAGTTTAGGGTTAATTATTAAAGAGCTTATGTTGTTCAGTTAAAAAATCTTAATAGATTTTGTTCTGTCATTAGGCAGAATGATTTGCCTTAATTACCTTTTAAATTTCTTTGAAGTGGGGATAATAAAATTTATTAACTAGTATATCTTAATATCTATCTTTGGCTTGAACGGCCAAAAATCATTTTCTATAGTTTCATTGTTATAAAATCCATTTTTATAATCAATTGACTAGAGATTTAAGTAGAAGAATAATAACAGTGACTGTAATTCAATAAATATTCAATAGAAATCTACAGTATATTTGATATAGGGATATGATTGGGCATTATAAAATGCAAGATTATCTTAATAGATAACTTAAGTCATAATTACATATTGATATAAGTAATTAGCCATTAAACTAATGCACATGCGCTTTGTGGATTTTAACTATAAATGAATACTCTCACTTTCCAAATACAAGATAAAGTCTTTGTGAAAAGATAGAATGAATCCACCTAACTTTTTGACCCAAACATTTATCTATGAGTAAATCTTAAGTGTTTAGAAATGAGAGTGTGAAGAAGTTAAGCGATCACTTTAAATTACTTTTACTATGCCTGAATGAATGGTGCTTGTGAAATTTTCTTATTTAAAATACGCCATTCTTATTTAAAATTAAACATATGTAAATAAGATATTTTATATAGCATTATGTTGTATAAACTGTTATATAAATAATTAGCCATTAAGATAATGCACATGTACTTTGTGGATTTTAACTATAAATGAATACTCTCACTTTCCAAACAAGATTTGCCCATATATAAATAAATGTTTGAGTCAAAATGATAGATGAATTCATTCTATCTTTTTACAAAGATGTTATCTTGTGTTTATGAAGTGGGAGTATTCATTTGTAGTTAAAATCCACAAAGTGCATTAGCTTAATGGCTAATTATTAATATTATAGTATATACAACTTAGCGGTATATAAAATAAATATCTTATTTACATATGTTTAATTTTAAATAAGAATGATGTATCTAAATCAATTATTTTATATAGCATGATGTTTATAAACTGTAATATTTAAACAGCATTAGGCTGTTGCACATGCGCTTTGCAGATTTTAACTATAAATGACTGAATACTAACACTTCAAACACATGATAAAGTCTTTGGAAAAGATAGAGTGGCCATCTATTTTTTTGAACCCAAACGCTTTTGTATGGGCAAATCTTAAGTGTTTGAAAGTGAAAGTGTGAAGATATTAAATAATCACTTTAAATTACTTTTAGATGCTTGAATGAATGACGCTAGTGAAATCTATTAGAATTTACAATACGTCATTCTTATTTGAAATTAAATGTATGTAAATAAATCAATTATTTTATATAGCGCGAAAGACTTTATCATGTGTTTGAAGTGTTAGTATTCAGTCATTTATAATTAAAATCTGCAAAGCGCACGTGCAACAGTTTAATGCTGTTTAAATATTACAGTTTATAAACATCACATTATATAAAATAAATATCTTATTTACATATGTTTAATTTTAAATAAGAATGATGTATCGTAAATTCTAATAAATTTCACTAGCGTCATTCATTCAAGCATGTAAAAGTAATTTAAAGTGATTATTTAATATCTTCATGCTTTCACTTTCAAACACTTAAGATTTGCCCATACAAAAGGGTTTGGGTTCGAAAAGATAGATGGCCACTCTATCTTTTCCAAAGACTTTATCATGTGTTTGAAGTGTTAGTATTCAGTCATTTATTGTTAAAATCTGCAAAGCGCATGTGCAACAGCTTAATGCTGTTTAAATGTTAAAGAATGATGTATCGTAAATTCTAGAAAATTTTGAAAGCATCATTCATTCATGCATAGTAAAAATAATTTAAAGTGATCGCTTAATATCTTCACACTCTCATTTTCAAATGCTTAAGATTTGCCCATACATATATGTTTGGGGAAAAAAGATAGATGGATTCATTCTATCTTTTCACAAAGACTTTATCTTGTATTTGGAAAATGAGAGTATTCATTTATAGTTAAAATCCACAAAGCGCATGTTCATTAGCTTAATGGTTAATTATTAATATTACAGTTTGTATAACATACCACAATATAAAATAAATATCTTATTTACATATTGATATAAGGTAAAGTGTGGATAAAATATTAATATTGTATAACATTTTCTTAAACTTTATGTGAAGTTGATTAATGGGTTTAGTTTGCTAAACACTATAGACATTATACATTTATAAAACATTCTCTAAATGTTATCATAACCATTTCAAAACTTTTTATTATAGGTGGAGATATTATTAAATTTTAACATAGATTTACATTACTATAAGTAATATTAGATCAGTAAAGTATATCAGAACTTAGTTATTTATTGATTGAATTTAGTTTCATTCAATTATAAATTAAATAGATGTCTTAGGCATATATTATTGTTTAGGAGAATGATATATGATTTCACTGTTTATTGTAGTTTATTTTGAAGATAGTGAATAGATTTGGTGATATCTGTGGTGATGATCTTGTTTGCTTTCTTTGTATTAAATATATCTGAATAAATTAGGCTTTAATGAAGATGGTCATTAATATTTTATTATAGTGTAATGCACAATCTAAATAATTGTGTGTTAGAAATATTGTTATTGCCTAGTGTGACCAATGACTGAGCTAGATAATTTTATAGCAGTTATAACAGAGAGACAATTTATTGATGCATGTTTTGCTCTGTTATCAATAATATTTAAATCTTAAGGGCATTTCTTCATTATCTTTTATTTCTATATTGTGTCAGTAATATGTGGTTTTATAAAAATCGATCGGGCAAAGTCTTTTGAAGCTAACCAGCTAATAAAGAGAGATAGTGGGGTAGAAGATCCATTATTATTGTTACAAAATAGCTACCCAATCCTGGCCAATGATGATCATATGCACATGGTGATTGTTACAAAATGCCACAGCAACTTTAGAGCTGTTCTAAAGTGGCACTCCACATTTAGGCTAGATTTATATTATTATGAATGATGTCTCAATTATGAGACATACTAAAGTTTTTTATATTCTCATCCCATATTCTAAATTATTAATCTGTTACAAAATGGTGACTGATGATTGGGCTATGTTTTATTCAGATTATATTTATCATTTCCCAATGTCATCATTTTTATAATATTACAATACAACATATCAAACCATATATAAAGATCGTATGGCCTCGACTACAGGTTGCGATTATTGATAGCTTAAGGGTTGATTGTTATTAACAATAATATGTTTATTGTTCTCTTTATTTGTATTTCTTCTCTATATTTTTTATAAATATTTTAAACTTTCATTTTAATATTGGACACATTCAAAATGCTAGTGACTATTAAAAAATCCTCATAGCATTTTTCAAAATATGTTTTAATATATCACTGGTCACCACTAGCAATTAACTATGTATGACCATTGTAAATCGAACAAAAATAATAATTATACAAATCAATCATGAAACATAAATGCTCATACATAGTGTAAAGGTAGCTGGTTATGTCTTTATGCTTTTTACAGTAATGTCTATAATTTAATAGAGGCATAATTTATCTATTGGTGTCAGCATGTCTGAATTATGAGTTATAAGATAAAATGTGAGTGTGTTTGGTATATTCTTCAATTGTTTTCAATGATCTTCCTATCATCATTAAATCTTAAAAACCACTTGAAAACAGTCTTGTTGTGAATCACATATTTACTGTTACACATAGTCTGAATCATTTCAAACATTTCTGTAGCTGTTAGGCCCAATTTGAAACAAAATTTAACATCAATGTGTAGCTCTATTATGGTATGACACAAAATATAATGCCATATTTCATACTCATTATCAGATATTTCTATGTGGAGTAACTCAATTAATTCACTATGTAGCATCTGCATTTATTCAGAGATAGTGCTATAAGCCACATGGAGAACTAGTCCTTAATTATTTTTTCACTGGGATATGTTGGTGTAATACATGGCAGTCCCTTTTCTCTGATAATTTCCCATATTAGGATAACTTCTGAGAAAAGCTTTGTTTTCCAAAGACATTTTGTCTAATGATAGCTTTTTGCTGTATTCTGTTCTTAGCAATAACTTTTCAACACAATTAATAAAGTCTTCTTCAAGAATGCAAATGAAGACAATCTCTACTCTAATAAAATGTTACTCAATCTCTTCATAAAATAAACTTATAGAAAATATTCTATATGTCTTTTCCTTCAGATTCTAAATTTGAATGAAAGATGTGGTTTTAAACAGTAAATTTACTAACATTATATCCATTAACTGAAAAACATTTCTTGCCATATATTTCCAAAAATTTATGCTATCTCTTTAATTGATATTCTTTCTGATATTTGTGTTAAGTTATTGACTTACTTCCACACAATAAATTGGAAAAATAGCAGTCCTAAATGAGATTAATTTAGTTATAAAAATTATAACAATATGATTTAATATACAGAGGCTAAACTCTCCATACAGTAGTGCCACTCAATGCAAGCCAGAGTAATCAATGGATGCAAGAAGGTTTGTGCATAAAATTCCTATCTAGTGCCTACTCATCCAATATCCCCAGACCAGTTTCTGGCTTGTGGCCTTCATCAGTGAGGAGCTTTGAATCTGAGAGCACTGCACCTAGAACTTAGAATCTAATGCAACCCTGCAACAGCCACCTTTTATCTCTACTTAACTACAAAACTATGACACCAAAATGTATGTGTACTGAACTGAGTACAGACCTATATGACTATATAAGCTAATGAACTTGGATTAAAATATTATGTTTTCAATTTTAGACTCATAAACTTTGTAGTTGAGATAAAAGGTGGTTGCTGATGAGTTGCATTAGATCCTAAGATCTAGGTGCAGTGCTCTCAGATCCAAGACTCCTCACTGATGAAAGCCACAAGCTAGAAAGTAGTCTGGGAATAGTGGATGAGTAGGCACTAGATAGGGATTTTATGCACCAACCTTCTTCTATCCATTGATTACTTTGATTTGCGCTACTGTAGGAAATGTTTTGCCCATTTTTTAATAAATTTGCAAATACATTTTCATTTATCAATATCCATTCATTCAGTCTGATAAAAAAAGAACTCCTCTTTCATCTGACCTCCAACTGTATATTTATAAATAAATCAACAATGGCATTTTAAAAGACTAAAACTAATTATTAGCCACGATCTTAGTTCGCAAATTAATCAAGCCAGCTTAACCTTTCATTTAAATAAATAATATTTAATTGAAAATAATACACGGAACATTAAACTGGCTTCATTATTTTATGAACTAAGATCTCTACTAATAATAAGTATCAGTCTTTTTCAGTACTATTGTTAATTCAGTTGGAGGTCAGATGAAAGAGAATTCTCCTTTATAAGACCAATGACTGGGCATCAACAAATGAAAAATAAATTGTATTTATGAGTTTATTAAACTGAATCAGTATAAGCCCACTCAAATGATCCTGAGTAATGTATTAGAACAAGTGGGTTCTATGATATGATTGTAATTCTAAATATTACATACTTCAGCAGTAATAAAAGGTATTTATATGCTGTTGAAATTTGTACGGTCAGGTAATAAATATTTTAGTTATTCACCACAAAAATTTTAAGGTAGCATGTCTGAAATCCAAGTTACACCATAAAATGTAAAAATATGTGTAATACCTTCAATAATTCTTTCTCATGTTTCCCTTTCCATTACAAAATCTTGTAAACTGTAGTATGTTTCACATCTTAACCTACATTGAAACAGCACAGTAACATTAAAACAGTTGAATGCTTTCTTGCAACTCAAGACTACAGTTTTAATGTTAGTGCGCTGTTTCAGTGTAGGTTAAGATGTGAAACATGCTACATTTCATGTCATAACTCATGATCAATGCATGTAAAATCTTATAACACTTGTGGAAAGTAGTTAAACTATGTTGTTGAGTAATATGCACTTTGCTTCAGAGATGACACTGCAAGCAGTTGGAGAGATAACCAATCATCAATCTCCTTATCACTGGAACACACTGTTGCTTGCTTTCTTTACTAAAAGAATAAAGATAGAATTGAAAATAAAAAAAGGCTAGACAGTGTGATTTAACAATTCGTGAATAAAATAATTTGGGATTTATGAAGAACGATGTTTCATGGCTGTTTTCTTAAAGCAAAAAATACACAGTATTTATTAATAAATTTTTATAGCACTTTGTATTTAATAAAAAAAAATAGAAAAATAAATTTTCATGTTTATTTGTTTTTTTTTATCAGTGCCTTTATTAACTAACCTCCATTATAACTCCACCATCTGTCTCTCAATCATCTCATATTGACTCTACCATATTTTAGCCATTTCATTTTACTTCATATCAGCTCCAACATATCACAAACAACTCATTTCAACTTCACCCATTTTTCAACCTTCTCATCTCAACATCACCACATCTCAATCATCTCTTCTCAACTCTATCTTATCACCCCAACCATTTCATCACTCCTCCACCATATCACAACCATTTCATCTCAACTTCACTCAATTCCACCCATTTATCAACCTTCTCATCTCAACATTGCCATGTCTCAATCTTTCTCATCTCAGTTCTACCCTATCACAATCATTTTATCTCACCTCCATCACATCACAAACCTTTTTATCTCACCTTCACTTTATCACAAACATCTTATCTCCACTACATCTTAATCATCAACTGGCACAACAACTCTCAATATATGCATTTTGCAAATGAACTTTGCTCATCAGGAAAGCTAGAGGTATACCTGAATCTGTCATGCATGTTGGATAATGGTTTCTATCTGCTTTAAATACCTTGCAGAATTGCACTGCAGAAATATTATCAAGCTTTAGGGGGAGCTATTAATTCATCCTTTATTTTCTCTCAATCACAAGGGGGGGGGGGATAAAACCCAATTTGTACTTTGTCGGAATATTATAAAAAACTATCATTTTCAATATGTTTTTGGGGATTTGAATGTTTTATACCTTGGGCTTATTTAATGAATAAAAGCATGTAAACTGCATGCATAATAGGAGAGGTGGTCTGTATTTTTGGTGCTGGTAAAGAATTGAAATATAAAGGAATTGAGATATGCACTGATAAAAACAAAAACCACGTGAGAAATAAGTTTTATATACTATTGTTTTTTTTCCATTTCACTCAAAAGTGTAAAAAGAAAGAGAAAGAATCTCGTATTAGAAATAAGCATGAAAATGTTATTATTTTTATGAATAAATTTTCATAAGAGATTAAAAGCTATAATTAAAGTAGGCTATGGGAAAATAATTTGAATTAACAAGATGTGGACAGGAATGAGTAAACCTACCTATTTCACATATATAATGAAAATGAAAGAAAGAAAAGGTTCAAAATGATTAATTTTGGTACCTGAGGCAAGTCTTAAAAACTGTGTCTTTAAAAATATTGAAGAGACTTCTAATATTTATTTAGAGAGGTCATGAGGGACAATGGTAGCACATCTACCTATCACTCTCATGATATGGTGTTAAAATATGGGCCAATTAATATTCTTTTTCCAAAAACTTAGAATTGTTTTCTCTGACAGTTAATCCATCGCCAACCCAGCTAACCATCCAATATTGGTCAACAGATGGATATCCAGCTATACTTAGCTAAAAAATAAAACAAGGATAGAAAACAAGGATAGAAAAACACTCCAACTCACAACCTAGTTCTCTATAAGAAGCTGCAGGAGAGGCTTTTGCCCCACAGTGGATGATTTATTTAAAAAGGCTGCTTAATTTACTTTTTGAAAATGGTATATGACAAAGCAATGGTTATAAACATATCCTAACTCAGCAGAAGCTTCCCCTCAAATAATGGACTTGTCCTTACTACAACCTTATCAAGAATGGATTTAACTTACAATAAATCAGACCAATAAAATAACAATAGACAATGGCATAAACAGGTTAATTGGAAATCTGTAGTAGTGAATCTGATTGTTGCCAAAAGGGCAAGGATCTTGCTATATATTGAAGCTGATCTGAAAGGGAAAACTGGCAACTTTAAGTTATTCAGACAGAGTAGACAACAGTTAGACGCTAAAGGACAATGCATACATTGTCCACAATATAGCAGAGCACAGCGAAGCATGCTTAAGCCTGGAACAGAAAGCTGCTAGTTTCAGTCATCACCACATCTGCACATGAGGTAAGTCATCGTAGTCTGGAAGGGTCAGTGTTTGCAAAGAAAGGTGAAGCTTTTCTTCACAAACAATAGTTGTAACAGTAGACTTGCATAGTTTACTAATCATAACAGAGGTGAAACATAGTATTTAAAATATTTGTAATAACACTCAATGTTAAATGGGTAAAGCTGCAATCTTTAGTGTCTATATAAATCTAATAAATAAAGGCGGAATTCCACCTTTATTGTTAAAAGGAGGTTACCTTGACAACAATTTGAGATCGTTGATTGTCCGATTGATATTGAAATTGTCTAAGTGTTGACTGGTTTTTAAAGATTAAGTATTTGTATATAATCTGTGTATAAAATATTGTATATATTTCTTATATTGTAAATAAATATAATAAATATTTTTATATTTATATTCAGAATTATGTGTTATACTTAAATGATTATGAATATTATTCCCAGTTATACTACAAAATATAAACAACAGTAGTAGTGTTAAAAGATGTATTAAATAAAAGTTACTCAAAAATACATACATAAAACTAAAAAAAGTGCAGAAAAATACAGAGAAACTCATAAATAAAAAATAGTAACATATTAAATCACCTTTTAAACTTTTAAAACATTAACATATTCATAGTAGCACCCAGTGTAAAACATAGTAATCAGTGGATGTAAAAAGGTTTGTGCACAATTTTCCTATATAATGTCTATTCATCCCATACCTCCAGAGTAGGTACAATGCTCTCAGATCCAACACCTCATTGATTAAAGCCATAAACTAGAAACTAGTCTGTGGATATTTGATGAGTAGACACTATATAGAGATTTTGTGCAAAATCTTTTTGCATCCATTGATTAATGTGAATTGCATTAGGTCGCACTACTGTATGGAGAGTTTGTTATTGTTTAAACAGCTTGTGTGAGCATAGAAAATGGTAATTATGTGATGTTTTGGGTCTGATCCTGGCAATGTAAACGCAATAATATTTTTTTAAACTGGTTTATTTTATTCTTTAAATGGCACCTATTCAGACAGACTACCTCATAAGAACTTTATTTCATTGCTAATATAAGTGATCAGATTTTCCAAAATCTTTTGCTTTGTTAACATATAATTGTTTGATTAAAGGTTTATTCGTGAAAATTTTAAAAATGAATCAAAAATTAATATAGAGAATTGAAAGATTTTTGATTAAAGAGCGGGCTGGTCTTCTTTTCTTTAGATATACACCCAAATCATTTCTGTATTTAGATATTCTTGCTTATCTAATCTAATTAATAATTATTTTTAAAATACTATGTATTAATTATTCCAATTCAGAAAATAAGGAGTTGTCTTTTTGCCTCAACTGTTAGATTGTCAGTGGAAAATCCTGAGTAAATAAAAACCAACGTGGGTTCAGAAATGATCTATAAATTCTAAACAACCTTATATATGCTAGATAAAAAGTACTTACATAATGCTAAGCTTGGTCCACAAATCTAACCAATGAACATTTGTTTATTATTGATATAAAGCTTAAATATTTATTGTAATTATTTCTTGAAGAAATCCTATCAAGAGCAGTTTAATATTCTAATAACGCATGAACTTACTACCAAACTGGAAATTTCTTTGTTCTATCTACCAATTTATCATAACTGAGCATGCTCATCAAAGAATTTAAATCAGAAAACATCAGACCCAAATTTGTACCCAACTGATTATCATTCTTCCATATTAGTAATTCAATGGTAGAAACAGTAATGGAGTATAAAACTGATAGTGGAAATATAGAAGTCCTTGGCATCTTTTCACTTTTTTGGACCATTTATCATCAATAAAAGATTCAGAAGTCATATGAAAAAAATCCTCAGATGTATGGACATATATTTAAAAAGAGATATTAGAATTGTATCATTCAAGCTATGGAAAATGTCTATGATTATCCATTAATGTGATGGTGGAATACTGAAAGAGGGATAAGTATGGATACATCTGAACTGTGGTATGTATGAGCTGAAACAACCACAATGACATTATTTTATTATGATCATATTAAGATCTAATTGAAAAAGTATTCACCAGAAGTAAAAGAGATCCCAATAATGGATGAACCACTGTTTAGACTAAAAAACTAAACAACTGTAGATCTTTCCTGAGAAGATAATTTGTAAATTTATTCGGAGTTGAAGCTGAGTTGATTGACTCTAATAAAAATATGTCACAAAAAAAAACATGTATAAATTTATAAATTAACTACTTCAACTAATTTTTGTATAAAAGTTTGCGAGAATGGTATTTTAGTAGTAATTCTATGTTGGACTATTTCCACCATCTAGACAATTGCTTACTCTCTTTAGAAAAATCAAACTTAAAACAGAATTTTTCGAAATGTGCAGTGGAGAAAGCACATTTATACTTAACCCTCTCCAAATCATAAGTGCATAAGACAAAATATCTTGATAGAAAGATTTATACTTCAGTAATAAGATATTAATAAGAAGAAATGTAGATAAATAATTTATCAGATAACTATGTGAACAATGTCAGGGGTTCTTTCCATTGCAAACATTAATTTATTGACACACCAAGATTAAAATGTTCCTCAACAAATTCACCATTGTCACAAGTACAATTATTATTATGATAACATTGACACAATTTGATCATGAATGACTCGTGATATCTCTATGCAAATTTAAACATAATTACTTTTGTTTTATTTATATTAATGGTAAAATTATTTACTAACAGTAAAATTATTTGATCTTAATAATTCATATACATAAGCTAACCAATCAACTTGCATGTAACATAATTTACTAACTATAAAATCATATTAAAAAACAAAACCAAATAACCAAACAACTATTGCAATATAAATGCTTCACAGAGTAAACACTGCTCTTTAGCTGAGTAATGAACTGATTGGCTGTGAGAGCTGAATGGGTAGTTTTTTTAGCATGTCACATTTGGTGAATGTTTGTTACCTGCAAGTTGATTGGCTGGCTTATTTAATTTTAGTTAGAAAGTATTTTCAATTGTTTTATCAGTGCAGCCCTCTTCAGTTCCACCAACAAAGATAGTCAGACTACCCTCTTTCACTATGCCTGCATTTCATGAACAATCTTTGCTCTTGTGATAAACTAATTACCATGACCAAGTTGATAGCTTTTACCATTAATTAGAAGTCGTTAATTAGTATCTTCAAATTTACCATTATTCATATTTGGTTTATAAAATAGCAAGTTATTAATTAATATCAATTTTGTTTAAGACATTATAATACGTAGCTGACTTCATCTCTGTTGTCTAAATTATTTCTCAATTTAAAATTTAATTGGCCTTTAGTCTGATATTTTTATAAATAACAACTTTCTATATTTCAATGAAATCCTAAATGCAACTCATTAGATGGCTGATGGGCAGTATTTATTTGGCAAGCCCTATTTTAGAGAACAAACTAGTCTAAATATGTTATCAAGACAATTTATAAGCAATATTCCCAAAGAGTCATTTAAATAAACTTGTAAATAATACACATCCTTTGTTATACCAACCCCAACCTATTTAGTCAGATAAAAGATAATAAGCCTTGAATGTATTTACATACTCATTAAAATAATTAGAATTCTACAAGACATATGTCTTGCAAGAGACAAAGATTGTTTTTTAAGAATTATATCATAGATAACAAGTATACGTCATCAATGAAATTGTTTGACTAGCTTATTTATATTTTTAAGTAATAGTTCATTTGTATTACCCCCAGTTAAGCATTGCAGTATACTTGGTTTATAAATTAATAATTATATAACACAAAATCAAAATGTATTAATATATATAAATAATCAAATAACATAAAACAAAAGCAATTATTTATAAACAAGGCAAAACTCTCCATACAGCAGTGCCACCCTGTGCCAACCAGAGTAATCAATGGATGCCAGAAGGCTTGTGCATAAAATCCCTATCTAATGTACAACCCTTCTGGCATCAATTGATTACTCTGGTTGGCACAGGGTGGCACTACTGTATGGAGAGTTTTGCCTTGTTTATAAACAATTATGTGCAAGTATAAGAGATGGTGATCGTGTGATGCTTAATGGTTTAAGAGCAATTATTATTATCCTACCATAGATTTACATATTCCAAGCTTGAGTAACCAATAGATATCAAATGTTATAGAGCTATAAAATTTCCATCACCAGACTAGACGGTTTATGGCATTTGCTTTCATCAGCAGTTAGGATTTGAAACTGGAACTACTTCAGTTAAGCAATTTATTCCTTATACTCTTTTTAAGATCTTAAATTTTTAGCTTCATCTATTTTAAGCTTGAGTAATCAATAAACACTAAATGATATAAAGGTCACAAAATTCCCCATCTCCAGTCTCTATGGTTTACGGCATTTGTTTTCATCAGTGGACAGGATTTGAAACTAGAACTAATTAACTTAAGCATAAGAAGTCATTATTTATTCCTTTACACTATTTTTAGATAATAATTTTTAAATGAATAATATAAAGAAGTGAAAGATGACTGCTAATGTGTAAGAGCATTGTTTCCAATTTTGAATTTTAATTTTCCCTGATAAAGACAAAAGTCAGAAACTGGTCAATCTGTAGATATATTATCTGGCATCCATTATTATTCAAGCTTATAGTAAATATCTTTAGAATGGATTGAAAAGAACTCCTTTTGGAAGCACATGAATAAGATGTATCATTAGTAAATCATAAAATAACAAAATATTATTGTAAACATAATTCTCCAATTAATGTGCATTTACCAAATATACAACATTATCAATAAATATTAAATTATCTATGGTTTGCAGACTCGAAAGTGTCTTTTGACAATAGTTGACAAGATCTAGTCATAAAAGAAGGCGCAATGACACCTGTAAAGTTATCTTCCCTCTCCTAAATTTACATAAACTATTATATATATTTTTAATGTTGAAAGAAGCAGAGTATTACCGATAAAGAAGTAATAACTATCACTAATGAAGATGTAAGGGGTACATTCTTACCAATAAATATTAAGTTGGTGATGTAAGAGGCACAATGAAGAACAAGTGTTATCACGTGTCCATAATATTCTATTGCTTATTTATTCTATGATTTTTCACGTAACGAATTTAACATGCACACACGCACTTTCTGATCAGCATCCTGGTATAAAAGTTTTTCTCCTTGCTTTATCTTTTAGTTAAAATAACCACCTACCCATTTTTCAACCAATAATTAGATGATTAGTTAAACTGCTAAACTACCTTAGCCGAGAGGTCATCACAACCGCCTTGCAAGCAAGTAGTTGGTTGCAGACGGTTGTGGGTTCGCGTCCCGCCGATGCTATGACATATGAGAGAAAAAAAAAAATCATAGCCTTTTTTAGAACCTTAAAATAGTTCACAGTTTTATTCTACCTAGATTCGAATTTCAGGTCGCAATCAAGCAAGTGGATGTGATAATATCCACTAAATTGCGTGATTCTTTTTTTTCCTCGTATGTCAAAACCGTTGACCGGGAAGCTAACCCGGGTCAGCTACTTGTAAGGCAGCTATGCTAACCACTAGGTTACCAACACTTAATTCTTTATATCTATATACACCCAAATTCAAGTATGTGTAATGTCAGGCGTTTATAAATATTTTGATTTATTTATTTATTTTAGCAATCTAATTTATTCAAACATCCAAGTTTTATATACACCCAATGATAATAAAATCAATAACTGCAATATAAAATATCAGACCGCACCAATAATAAGAATAACTTGTGATTATGATTAGTAGAGGTCAGAGGTCAGCCTACTTCTTCCTAGTCGGAATTTCTTTGTAATTCAATTCCCGTAAAAAGTGAACTTTTTCAAATTTTTTGCCGCACATATCGTTCGGTCAGTGTTTATTTCATGGTTTCTTAATCGTGTTCTAGTCCGATCCGTGTACTCTGCTGGTGGTTCAGTTTGTTATCCATGTTGGCCATGAGGCGTGGACGCTATTAAGAACAATAATGTGAAGAATGAAGTTGTATTGTCACCATGAAGAACTTTTCTGACACTTTGAGAGAAACCGCTACCCGACAACAACAAAAAAACATGAAAAGTTACGCCCCAAAAATTCGACCTCCAACATACACTTTCTTGATAAAACTTTTTTATAGAAGGTACCTACTTCCTCATCGATGTTAAAAATAGAACAGAAATAATGAAAATAATATGGTATATTTTCTTAATTTAATGTCTTGATTTCAATTAATTCGTCAATCTAAAGGATTTAGTGTGGGTGTGTTTATATATATGCGTTTGAGCAAACATATTCTTTCATTTTCAATCGTGTGAAGCAAGGTAACTGATTATATCAGTTTTACGTGTGTGCCAATTACCTTACCTTAAAATATAATTAACGGTTGTGCTCGTAAATGTGCACAATTAAGTGAAAATATTTTAATAATATTTATTAAAGCAATAATGAATATTATTTTGCTAAATCACAGACTTCAGATTCAAATATACCACTAGAATATTTACCGTCTCATGTGTTGGAAAACAATTGCTAAGAAATAAAACATGGACGACAATTAATGATACACAGAGAATAAACTTAGATGTAGATGACCCATTTTAAAAAAAGTATTATTAATATTAACCAATAAAACATCATGTGACCTATTGCTTGTCTTCAGCTCACTTACTGCTGTTTTAGCAGCGTACTTGTCCATCTTGTTCCACTTATTGTAATCTTTAGAAAGCAATGGTAGTTGACAGATGACAGTGCTTTATAAATCCCTATCATGTGCTTTCCTATCCAAAATCCCCAGACGAGTTTCAAGCTTATGGTTTTCATCAGTGAGGATCTTGAAACAGTCTAACTGGATTTCCGTACTGGCTTCTGTTAATTATCACTGCTTTCTGAAGCTTACAGTAAAATCAGATGAAAAAAAATGCTAATGAAACTACAATACTTAAATTGAAGATATGTGATACTTATACAAAATTCTAGCCATTTGATAGAGGTGACATTAATTATTAAATAACTCAGGTAACTATAATATATAGAAATTGAACTGGGTTCAGATCTATATGACTGCACAAGCAAGTTGGTTTAGACTGAAATTGTTTATATGTTTTCCAGTTTGTGCTGATAGCTTAATAGTATAACATTAAGATAAATATTAAGAGCTGGAAAAAAGGTTCACTACATTCTAAGATCCAGTTACCCTGTTCCAAGATCCGTAGCTCCTGACTGATGAAATCCATAAGCTACAAACTAGTCTGGGGACTTTGAGTAGGGAAGCAAAGGATGATGATTTATTAAACACTGCCATCTGGCAACTATCATTGCTTTCAAAAGCTTACAATAAGTAACAAAAAGAAGTAGAAAACTACGCAACTATTAATATTTTAGAAAATGTTTTCCAATGTAGTTGGAAATCATTTATTCGATTTTTTTGATTTTTTTTATCTGTAGACTTTAATGCATAATTTTCTTAGAATATGCTAAATCTGTTACCATCTTAAATTTTATAATTTGTCATCTCTTACCACATTGAAACTAAAATAATGTTTCTAGAGTCTTCTATTATTTTGGCACACATTACATATATATATATATATAATCGCTATTTTCAACCCTTAGCAATTCATTACACAAAACATGTTTTTGCTAAATTTAACCAGATTCTTTGACCCAGTGTCTGATCAACACATTACTCCAGAAAACATCCCTATCTGATCTATTATCTCATATGAGGTCTCTTTTTAGGTCTTCTACAATTTTTTGGAATACAGTTTAAGACTTCAGATCCTTTCTCTAGCAACATGTCTGACCCCACATTTTCAGACCTATATTTTTTTTCAATATCTGTTTGCTTTCTTACTTATGTATTTCAGTTTGATCTCTCCTTGCTTCTCTCAACATACAACCCTATATCATTTGTGATATAATTTGAAATCTCTCTATTAGTCTTTTATTAACTGCTCTGGTCTTATAACTATACTTAAGCACAGGCAAAATACATTTATTAAAAACATTCTCTAATCAAGGTATTTATAATTATCTTTCTCATTTATTACTATCAATTTAGCTCCTTCGTCTTTACTTTTATTACTTTCTTTCTTTGTTTTTATCTAATAGCTTTTGGCACATTTCTTTAATATCTGCAACATTACTTGTCAAAATAACCACATCATTTGTATTTATAGCTGGTTTATTTCCATCATTTAGTTGTAATTGTTAAATGTTTTAAGAAAAATTCAAACTTTATTTGAACTTTTAATTTAACAAATGAAAGTAGGTAATGAAAATAAAATGTCACCATAATAAACTTTCAGTCATCATTTTTAAAAATCTATATTACTTAATTTTATTAATAGCATTCATTCACTTCTAAAGAAAGGATTAGATTTATACAGTTAAAATAATACCTAACTGAGGAATGCTTTCAACCTAGAAGATTATATTCATAGCAATTAAACTTTCTAATTGAGATTTATCTCAATTGATTATGGAAATGTCCTTTTAGGCTGAAAGCATTGCTCTGTTATTATTTTAACTGAATAAAACTAATATTTTCTTTAGAAGTAAATGTGTGATATTAATAGAATTACATGATTTAAAAAAAGTAAATATTCATAGAGTTACAGGCTGTATTATTTAAGTAATTACCCTTTATTTATATTCCCTTTGTACTCCATTTCAATTTGCAAAATACTGTCGCAAAACCTGTAAAAAGTTTTGGAGAAATGACATCATTCTACTTGCACCCTTATCAACACTAATCTGCCTAGTGTTATCATGTATTCAAGCATTGTTCATTTTGATGAATATTCTTCAAAATTTGATAATATCCTAAACCCAGATCTTGATGATGGCAGACCTTAATCCTCCAGATATATTTATTGAATCAAATATTTTTTTCAGATCTAGAAATCCAAAGCATAATGGCAATTTATAATCATTGGTCCTTTTTTTAACTTTTCTCAATATATGGATGTTATCTACTATGTTCTAATCATGTAATACACCTTGCTCTATTACTTGGTTTGAATGACTTGTTCTCTGTGAACGTATAATCTTAGTCCAGATTTTGTTTGTAGAAGATTAATTGTCTAAAGTTTTTAAATTTTCATTATTATCTTTTCTTAATATATCACAGTACCATTACTTCTTCCAATATTTGCACATTTTTATTATTTAGATATTTAGTATACAGCATTAATAACATTTCATTATATTTTTGAGTATTTTTCCTGTTATGGTTTTACTTATTTTATTTTGATGATACTTTTTAATATCATCACAAGCTCTTTTTAAATAATTTTATTTAACTGAGAAATTCTGTTTGTTTATTTATTTGGCTAAAATTTGTAACTGATTTTCAACATAGTTCTATCGAACACATTTTCTTCAAATTTGTATACATGTTAGATATCCACAATAATGTAATATTTCGGAATTGTCCAGACATTTGTTCAATCTAAGAGCATTGGTGGACTGAATCTAAAACTACATCGATATTGGTTCAGTAAGGTTTTAGTAATACACAATGGATGATGATATATTTTTTTAAAAACACACTTTCATTGAATTTTGTAACTAAATTACTAAAGACTGTTCACCATTAATTAAACTAGAAAGAAAAAACAAGGGATGAAATCTTAATTTCTTGTGATTGTTAAACTAAAACTTGTTTTTTTTAAAAAAAAGTGTTGCCTTCACAAACTTAAAAATCTTGAAAAGATTATTAATACACATGAATTTCATTTCAAATATTGGAAATACAAGGACAATGTTTTGGTTGTCAGTTTTTAAATTTGAATATAAAAAGCCCATTGCAAAATATCTCAATACTATAGTCCTGTTTCTAAATTCATTAAGTATTTTTTCTTATTGTCACCTTCTCTTCTCTACCCATTTAATATTATTCATTTCTTTTCTTACTTCCACTCTTTTTGTAATATCTGGTAATTAATGAATATACTCACACAAAAGGTAGTTTTTTAATATTTAACTTTATTACTGCCTAGCATGCTTTTAATATTATTAATATATCATATTCATGGCTTCAAATGATATGAGTACAAGTTCTTTATATCAGTGTTTAATTATTATCTAATAAGCTATTCAATGTATTCACATTTAGATTTATTCAAATTGCCCATTTCTTTGATATTTGTTTCTTTTCTGTTAAGGGAAAAATGGTCACTAGCTATTGCACAAGCTTCTTTGATCTTCCACTTTCTGTCCTCTCTGGCTCTCTGTGCACATTATCTCTGTTTTGGTTAGTTTGAATCTGTGGCCAGTTTTCTGCTCATGGTCTATATATATTGAAGTGTGCTTTTTTATTTCTGAAGACTGTATATATATATATATCTATGTTGGGAAAATTTCAATGATAGGTTATCCCTCAACTCCTCATAATATGCAGCAATTTTAGGCTGATTAGCAGTGGTTAATTTTATATATCACTTGATGTGCCATTTCATTTGATAAAATGTCTTTTTAGAGTTGAATAATTAATTAAATGATGGAGGAGCTTGAAAGCTTGTATTAAATTTTTTTTCATATACATATATTTTAATACCTCAAATTTTTCACAGTCCTCCTTTCCTATGCTGCTATTTCCTCCATTAACTTTTTATTACCTTCATTCTATTTTTATCTTAATTATATTCTAGCTATTTTTTAAGTAGCTATCTCACCAAACTTTATCTCCTCTTCTTTCATTACTTTTAACGGGCATTTTTAAATCCCTCGTGCCTTTCTTTTTCTTTTGTTTTTTCCTTACATTATTTAACTTTTTTTCTATATTTTCTTATAAATTCTGTTGATGCTAAATAAACTTTCATTTTCGATCTTTTTTATTATATCCATCTATTCTTCATAATTTTTACAATCACCATTTTTCACACTTGAAAGTTGCTATTGAACCTGCAAAATTTAACCTCTTCATTTATTTTACAATGTTCCCTAACATTTTTTCATAAATTTCATTTTTTTAATCTTTTGGATACCTCTAATCTATCAATAGAAACTTAAGATCATTAATATCTCTGTTTTCTTCCTCATCAAAGGATTGAATACCTTCTTTCATCTTCAGTTAATGTATATTACCCACTAACACATAATCAGTGGTATACACCAAATTCTGCCTCAAAGATTGTAACCTCCCTTCATATACTTTATTTAAATTTCCTAATTTATAACCCATCTTTCTCTCATGTTATTTTCAATAACATTCTATGTACATTAACCACTTCATCATTTATATTAATATAACTGTACATGCCATCTATAATCAAGGTTTTACAATTACTCTTTCTAAACTCATTTTATTCCTACATAGTTATTGTCAAATACACTCATTCCAGTCTTTTATATCCTCATTTCAGTAGTTAATTCCATTCATTGAAGGGGTGAATAATGTTTTCTTCTTAAATGAAATTGGAAGTTTTTATTTCTGTAGATATATCCAGAAACTAACTATACTCATATATAAATGGATGTAAAATGGTTTTTCTTAGATGAAGGCAAAAACTTCTGCCCACAGGTCATATGCCTAAGACTATGTCACCAAAATAAACACCCTTTTTCAAAACTATTATATGCCACAAGAAAACTCATCTACTTTTTCTCTTTATTACCAGGGTTTTTTTTAGTATTATAGTCCTAATTTATTTATTTCTTCCTCATATCTTATTTTAATAAAAACTGATTTCTTATGTCTGCTACCTTATCCTTATAATATCCAATTTGTTATTTATAAAATATCTACCTTTTTCATTCCCTGTACTTTTAAATTTCTATCCCTCTCTATATCTTTCCAGATGCTCTACAAATAACTTACACTCCAAAAATGTGTTCAATATTCTTTCTTTCATCTACACATGAAATACATCTATAATCCACACTTTTCTTTCATTTTGTCTTCTTTTATCTAAAGTTCCTGCTTTGCCATTAATGTTATCATGTATATTTTTATCTTTTACATAATTTTTGTAATGATATAGAATAGCACCTTCTATATGAATCTCTGAAAATTTCAGATTTTCTACTTAATAGTTATCCATTAAATAAAGAGCTGAGCTTGTCCTAGTATTTTTAATCTAATGCTTGAATATCCTAGCATCCTAGCATCTCACTGAGGAAGTCAGTAGGAGAAACCAGTATGGGATTGGGAATATTCTGCAAAGCTTGTTAAGAGCTTATTTGTGAGCTATATGTATAACATTTGTAATATAAGCGTGTTAAATTAGGTCATGTGACATATGACTTGATTTCTTTGTATTTTTACTTTTGCTAATAAGGCTTTGGCGATTTTATATTGATAATGTTATTAATACATGATGTATCTGAACTTGGTTTAGTCTCATATGGCTATTTAAGTTAGATAGCTGGATTGGAAGACATGTGAATGTCTGAAATTTTTAGATTATTCATCAGATAAAGTGCTTGGCTTATCCTGGTATTTTTAATCTAATACTTAAATATCTTAGCACCTCACTGAGGAAGTCAGTAGCAGAAACTGGTCTGGAGATATTCTGCAAAGCTTGTTAAGAGCTTATTTGCGAGCTCTATATATAACATTTAGAGTGCTTTTAAGTTATAGTGGGGGGAGGGTGATGTACTTCCTTTGTTTACATATACATTGAGCTATGTTTAATTTTAATTTAAATATTAAGTCTTATCTAATTATTGTATTTAAATTATGAAAAGTGAGATGCTGTTTCCAGCCTTGCATAATTGATTGAGAATTTAATAACACATGACGTTTTCCATCTGGTTGGTAAATTAATTCCACTCTTAATTACCAACAATATTGACAAAGGTATGCTTATAAACAACAGAGCTCTCAGAATAAATGAATTCATTCTATTCTTGATTCTTTGTTCAATATTTAGAGTTTTTTTTTAAGTCATAGCCTGGGGGGAGGCTGATTTCCTTCCTTAGTTTATATATGTGTTGAGCTATGTTTAACTTAATGTTTATATAGAATCAAACTCTCCACAGCTATCCACTCCATCTTATATAACTGATACACATGACCACATACATATGAAAATGATAAATGATTTCCAAAATACATATTTTATGTTGAGCCAGTTGGTCAAGATCACAATCTCCCACACATATATACAATCAGTGCTCAGTTTACATTATGATACCAAATTTTAAACTTAATGGACAAGCTTCATTCTCCATTCTCCAACTCTTCAACCATCCATATCATTGAAAATCCAAAGGTGAAATGCTCAAAGCCCTTGATGATGCCAATATTATTGACATACCTATGTTTATCTTAAGACAATCTGACCCCTAACACATAGGATATTCATTCTGCCCATCCCTCTTCTGTATAATTCAATGGACGTACTAAGGTTCTATGTGTGAGAGATCATGGATATAACAATAATATTGGCATCATCAAGGGTTTTGAGCATTTCATCTTTGGATTTCCAATGATATGGATACCTTAAGAGTTGGAGAATGAAGACAATTGAAGTTTGTCCATTAATGTTTTATGATTTATTATCTTAATATAAACTGAGCAGTGATTGTATATATGTGTGGGAGATTGTGATCTGGACTGACTGATGAGTGTTGGATCAGCACAAAATACGTATATTGGGGATCATTTATCTTTTTTTTCCATTTATGTGGTCGTGTGTATCAGTTGTATAAGGTGGATTGGATAGCTGTGGAGAGTTTAAAAGTTTGAGTTCAAGTATCTTATAATTACATTAAGTTTAATATATGCAATATACTTGTATTTAAATATTACATTTTCAGCTGGTATTCTGCCCATCTTTCATCGGTATACTTAAATGGACATATTAAGGTCTTAGGTGTGGAATGTCAGATTGACTTAAGTTCAACAAGGGTATGACAATAATAAAGGCATCATCAAGGGCTCTGAGCATGTCATCCTTGGATTTTCAGTGATAAGGATGGCTGAAGATTTGGAGAGTAAAGAATGAAGCTTGTCCATTAAAGTTTGAAGATTTTCTATCTTAATATAAACTTAGCAGTGATTATACATAAGTGTGGGAGATGTTGAACTGGACCACTGATGAGTGTTGGTTCAGCATAAAATATGTATATAGGAGATCATTTATCTTTTTCACATGTATGTAGTCATGTGTATCAGTTATATAAGATGGTTCAGATAGCTATGGCGAATTTGAAAGTCTTATTTCCAAGTCCTTTATAATTACATTAAGTTTAATATAGGCAATATACTTGTATAACTGTTAATTAAGAACTACTGTAATAATAAAAATAATAAATATAATGGTAATTAACTATTATATACATCTTTTAATCTGAAGTACTTTTGGTTAATTCCTTTACCTTCATCAACTGCTATTAGATTTTACCAAAGTACTTCAGATTGAAAGACTATATATAATAGTTTAATTACCATTATATTTATTATATTTATTATTATTATATATATTATAATTATTTTTTTGCAGTTATATGATGTAAATAAAATCGTTTTGGGTTAAACTGTGTGGTATTGATTAATTCTCAACATTTCGATGAAATAGCATCTGCATTGTTAAAGTTAACTTTTCAAAGAAAAACGGTTAGATCTCAAATAGTAATGAGATTGAGTGTGAGATAAGAATGAGGTTGAGTGTGAGTATTCACAATATGTGAATAAACAAAATGTTTATTTCTCCAGTTTCACCGTTACTTTATTTCAAGTTTATATTAGAAGAAAGAGATGTTTTCACAGATAAAAGATGTTATATGAAACATGTTTTTGGGACTAATCATCTTTAATAAAATAAAATAAATCTACTGACGTTTCAGTAAGAGAATACATTCTCAACTGAGTAGAAAAAATGTAGTAATAATTACATTGTTATCATCATCAACCATTATCAATTCACTGCAGGATGAAAGTCTCTCCAAGTTCAGTCCATCCTCTCTGATCTTTAGCTTCTCTTTTCCACATCATCTCTGCACACTTTCTTATTTCATCCATCCATCTCACACATGGTCCTTTCTGGGCCTTTTTTAGAATTGTTTCACATGGTTGTTGAATAGTTTGATTTTTTATTTTATATTCATTTGCATTAAAAAAATCTTCCAAATAGTTGGTAATTTTATTGTTTCATCATGCTTATTAATGCAATTTCTCTTTTTTAAAATTTTCTGCAGTTTCTCAAAATGCCTTTTGATCATGATTATTGTATATGGATATGATTTTAATATTTGGTAAATCTATGTGGTAGTCAGTATCCAAAACATGAAAAGCAAATGCTGTAAGATATTGAGAATTTTTTTTTACTGCATTAAAGTGTTTATAATATCCACACACACACATATCACTAAATTGCCTTTCAAAAATACAACTTTTAAATAATAAGTTCGCCATATAAAAACAAACTTCTGTGTAAAATAGAAAATTAAATAATAATATTTAAATTGGATGACAAGTAAAAGTTATATATATATCAATAAATACTAGCATGAACTAACTTAGTCACAGTTGAGGTAGTTAAGCCAGACCAAATAGTTACAACAAAGACAGTCACCTAGGCTGTCATATGTAGTCCATCTGTAATAGCTTTGTTTTCTGAATACAAATGAAAAAAATATAAAATGAATTAATAAGTGAATGTAATAATAAAAACTTTTGTAATTTAATATTTTTACTCGACAACATCAACAATAATAATAAGAAGAAGGAGGAGGAAAAGGAGAAGGAAAAAAAGATGATGATGTTGTTGAAGAAGAAGAAGATTTAGATCAGCTTGCCTTGGGAACCAGAAAACTTAAAATTGACATTAATTGGCACATGCATGTTTTGTGACTGGTTTTAATGGTGAGATCAAAAACCAGTATGTATTCATTTTTAAAATCATTTTCTGCAAAGAAATGTTTAAAGCATCAACTTCTATATGACTAAGCATAATGATGACAAAGTCCTTCAGGGATGAGACAACTGGCAAAAATTTCTATGCTTCTAAGATTGGCAAAGATGATATCAGAGTATTCTATCAGTAAAAACAAAAATGAACACCTTCTTTGAATGCTCACATCACTCGTGGTTTATTTTTTATGATCATTTATATACATTTTAATTATGGAAGGTTCATTATACAATGAAGATGAATCCCATAATTTAATAGTTAATAAATTTCCTTGCCATATTTACATCTTAGGAATTGGACCTGACTTGATTAAATGTCAAATTTTTTTCACATCATTACAAATAGATTTGTTTTCATACAGGCATCTCAGTCAACCCAACTACTTGTCCAGCTAGAGAGTGAAGGTTCAGACTTAATCTGAATGGATCAAATGAGTGATAATGTACTGATTATAAAAATAAGAACAAGATGGTAACATGATATGACCTTTAGTTTTTATAAAAGTGAAATGACAAAACAAATTGGGTTAAAAGAATAGCAAGCAATGCTGACTTTAATTAATAAGATGAAATCATTAAAACATCACATGATCATCATTTCCTATGTTTACACAAGTTGTAAATACAGTAATAAATTCTCCATACAATAATGTTATCCAGTGCAAGCCTTAGTAATTAATGCATGCAAGAAGGTTTGTGCATAATATCCTATGCAGTGCCTAGTCATCTAATTTCCCAGATTAATTTCTATCTTGTCACTTTCATCGGTGAGGAGCCTTGGAACTGAGTTCTATGCCTAGATCTTACGATATAATGCAACCATCCAGCAATCACCTTTTACCTATTTAGTTAACTACAGAGCTTTGAGTCCAAAATAAAAACACAATAATTTTTTAATTCAAGTTCATTTTCTTATATAGCCATATAGATCTGAACTCAGGTGTCTTTGGTTCTTTAATAATCAGTCATCATAATTCTGTTGAGACGGCATTGGTATTAAACCTCCAAACATCACAAGATCATTCTTTATGCTTACACAAGCTGTTTATACAGAGGCAATCTCCATACATTAGCATCACTCCGGGCAAGCCAGAGTAATCAATGGATGCAGGTAGCTTTATGCATAAAATCCCTATCTAGTGCCTACTCATTCAAAATCCCCAGATTAGTTTCTAGCTTGTGGCTTTCATCAGTGAGGAGCCTTGAATCTGAGAGCACTGCATCTAGATTTTAGGATCTAATGCAACTCTCCAGCAGCCACTTTTTAACTCTTAATTATAAGTGAATGATCTTGAATTGACAATCTTGTTTTCATCTTGGGTTCATAACTTTATAGTTAATGAAAGAGGTAAATAGTGGCTGCTGAAGGGTTTCAATAGATCCTACAATCTAGGTGCAGTGCTTTCAGATCCAAGACTCCTTACAGATGATAGCCATAAGCTAGAAACTAGTCTCATAATATTGAATGAGTAGGCGGCACTGGATAGGTATTTTATGCACAAACCTTCTGGAACCATTGATTACTAAGGCTTGTATTGTGTAGAACTATTGTATGGAGAGTTTGTGATCACATCATGTTTTAATGGTTGATCATAGGATAACAAATTTAAAAAACCCAAAACACCAAAATGTATATATATATATATATTAAACTGGGTTCAGATCTATGTGACTATATAAGTGAATGACCTTGGATTGAAAACATTGTTGTGTTTTCATCTTGGACTCATAACTTTTGAGTTAACTAAAGATATAAAAGTCAGCTGCTGGAGGTTTGTATTAGATTCTAAGATCTGGTTGCAGTGTACTCTCAGATCCAAAACTCCCCACTGATGAGAGCCACAAGTTAGAAACTAGTTTGTGATAGGGATTTTATGCACAAACCTTTTTGGATTCATTGATTCCTAGGGCTTGCATTAGGTGGCACTACTGCATGAAAAGTTTGTTACTGTAATTAAAAATCAAATATTATTTCTAAATTGAGGTATTAAGTTGCCTAATTTTTAATATCTGTCTTTGGATAGAAAAACTTCATATATATAATTATAAATTATTTACTGATTTGTTATTGCATGCATATATATACATATACGACCGCACATTAAAAACGATATGGTCTGGTTTACATTACGGTGATAGATAGATCTAAAGACGATGAACCCATGGGTTGACGACACGCACATATTATACATAAAGCAAAAGAAATACTTATTTGGATTTATCAAGTTGATTTTAAAAATAATGTAAAGATGTAATAACTGTTCAATATATACATATTGAGTTTCTATTTTTTTTTTTCAATATGAACTTAAAACGTTCCGTTTCCAGATTTTGATGAACTAAAACGCCAGTTGAACTATTTCAGAAGCGTTAAGCTTTTACCACAACTGAATCAACAGTTTCTCTGTGTCAGATTGCAACCTCTTTAGAATCTAGCGTTTGTCTATTTTGTTGTTTTTTTTCCGATTGCCTTGCCAATCAAAAACGGCTTATCGCAGCTAGTGTCATCTGTCGACCTCTTCCTGAGCCTGTTTCGTCTCCTGCGACGACGAACTGAGATATACTTGTTAAAAGCACTTTTTGACCTTTGCCCTTTTAAATTTGATACAGTCATAAAATGAGATTATATATGTTGCCAATAAGCAAAGACTGAGTAAATAAGACATATAAATAAATAAAAAAAGCCATACATTCAATACTAAATCTTTGTCTTTATAAAAAAAAATTGAGACTTTAGATCGTCTAGAAAACTATCTTCTAATCTACACTTGTTTGTTTCGGGATAATACAGTGATTAATATGAAAAGGTTTTATTCTGGAATGTACTAAACGCAAAACTAAACTAATTGTGCGTATATGTGTATGTTTGAATATATAAAACCGCCTTATTTTCCAAATAATAATTTATCCAAGATATCAACATAAACGTGTCATTTTTGGAAATGTGAGTAAAAGTTAAGTCTTTCTAATAACATCTTTTTTTTTCTTTTAAGCTTCATAGTCAGTCAAGGTCTTAGTATATATATATTGTGTCATAAATCTGGGATCTCAAAAAGAAAATCAGAATTTTTCTTCTATAAACTTTTGATGCAAGTAGAATGAACACATAAATCACGAATATTTTTAATACGTTTTCTGCAATACACCAAACCAAAGTATAAACTAGCAAACTGATTTATGAGGTAAATATCCATCTCTCCCAACCCAAGCTAGTTTAAAATCGGCATCAAAATACTGAACTAGTGAGTTTTGAAACAAAATAAGTATAAACTACTTTTATAAAAATACCTCTCGATCCTGAAAAATATGAATTCATTACTAAGGGACACACAAAATCTTTTTAATAAAAATATCCTGCTTTGCAAACCAATAACTAGAAAACACTCAAAGTAGGATTATCTTCTACATCTGACAATCTTTATCTTCTATATAATATTAATTTTTTTAAAGCAATGTCAATAAATATTTTCTTTCTGCTAAGTATATTAAAGTATTTTTATTTCGTCCTTATTTTTATTTTACCTCTTAGAAGTCATTAATTTGCAAAGATAATTATTAAACACAAACTCTTTATATTATTATTTTTTCTCATTCTCGTGAATAGAATCACGTGTTTCTAACTTAAATATTAAATGCCATTCTGCTACATAAAGACAGGGGGTGACATGTTAATCTTTAGGTACATCTGATGATCCCCCTATTTTGGAATGAAATACTGCATAGTGAGAAATAGTTGATTTCTTTCTTTGCAATGATATGGATGATTAGCTAGTTACAAGGTTGAGTGTAGTTTGATTAACCAGCTATGCTACATATTTTGCAAATAATAGGTTCATCACTTTGTGAAATGCTTTAAAACACACGCACATCCTGTGCTCAAGAATGAGCAGGTAATATTTTTTATTTTAGTTTTTTGTTAATTCTACACATTTTAGATAATCAAAAAGATAAATAATATATGTTACGATTTGGAATTTGAAGAACAGGGAAAGAATCAATTGCATATCTCTCAATAGATAAAAAAAAAAATTGTTAGTAAAACTTTTACCAAAATGTCTGGTAATTTTAAAAGTTTATATATTACACTATTCAACAACTTATCAAGCAGTAGATTGGTTTAAATAAGGCAATATGATAAAATTAAATAATAACCTTTTTATCTTTACGTTCCTACAAATTTGCCACCCTAAATTATGCTGTTTAGATGCCTTACACATTTTGCGTCCTGCCACACACAAAAAAGACTCTCTGTAATTCTTAAAGATAGCTTTGATTGCATAGAAAATTACAAATCTTCAAAGATCTTCTTTAACGATTGAATTCAGCATAAATTCATGTTTGACATTACTAAACAACTTTCACATTTTTAATAAATTATATATATATATATTATTAATCCCTAATTTTTTATTATTACAAAGTAATTGTTTTGTAATTTTTATTTATGTAATTAAGCATCCCTAATTTTTTATTATTACAAAGTAATTGTTTTGTAATTTTTATTTATGTAATTAAGCATCCCTAATTTTTTATTATTACAAAGTAATTGTTTTGTAATTTTTATTTATGTAATTAAGCAACAAATTTTTCATTCTTTGTATTTTTTCAAATACCGTTTACTAATTATAATAATAGTAATCACTCAGTTAGATCATCTAAGTGTATATATAAGATGTTCAAATCACCCTAACAAGCAATATGTTTTTTCAGTTACGCCCTCTATGAATAAATATAAAGTTAAATATAAAGTCCAGACTTTATATTTATTCACAGAGGGCGTTGCTGAAAAAACAATGTTTAGAAGGGTGATTTGAAGATTTTGTATTTGAATTTCCAGCTAATGATATGCTCTGGGATATTTTCATATATATATATGTGTGTGTCTGTGTGTGTGTTTGTATATATAAAATTTTAAATTGACTGCGGTACATTTAGATGAAAAAATATTTTGAAAAATGTAATAGAAGACAGAACAGCTAACTATAAAAATGAGCAAGACTGGTGAAGATAAGCAGTAAAAGAGTGTGAAATTCACTTCATATATCATATAGTATAATATAGATGTCAATTTTCTTCCTTATTTTTTCTTCTATTTTTTTAAATATTAATACATATTTTACATCACCTTCTCATGATTTTTGTTTTACTTTTGTTTGCTTTCAATCATTACAGATCTCTCAAATTTTCTTGGCTCTAAATAAAAGTCGGATTGAAATTCTCTCCTACTTCTTAATTTCTGCCAAAAACTGAATAAAATAGTAATAAATAAAATAACAATGAAAAGCTTTACATTTAATTTTCAGCTATTTTAAAAGTTTTCTTCAAAATTAAAAAAAATAATAGTTGTTTCGAAATAATATATATATATATGAAGGGGAACTAAGATAATAAAGCAGATTACTCAGAGCTTTAATAGGTTTATAAATGTAAATGACAACAGGAAAAACTCTCTATATGTATTGCCACTCAGTGTAATCCAGAGTAATTAATGGATGCCAGAAAGCTTGTGCATGAAATCCCCATCTAGTGCCTACTCATCCAATATCTCCAGACTAGTTTCTGGCTTGCAGCCTTTGTCAGTGAGGTGCAGTGCTAGGTGCAGTGCTCTCAGATCCAAGGCACCCTCACTGATAGTCTGGGGATATTGGATGCGTGTTCCTCTCTGATGAAGGCCACATGCCAGAAAGTAGTCTGGAGATATTGGATGAGTAGGCACTAAAGGGGATTTTAGGCACAAGCCTTCTGGCATCCATTGATTACTCTGGTTTGCATTGAGTAGCAATATGTATAGAGAATTTTACCTGTTTTAATAACAGTTATAAGCAAGCATAAGAAATGGTGATCATGTGATGTTTATTGGTTTAAATGATAACAAGCTATCAACAATCCCAATGTGTGGTCAAAGCAACATCCTTTAACAATGAAAGTGGTCTCACCTTTATCTATGGTCTGATATGTTTATATAGACTCTAAACATTGCAACTTGAACTGAAATTGTTCTCTGTAGCATACCTGTTGTAGTACCTTCTTTTGCAGTTATCTATCTCTTGTGAAGATCCCTCTACATTAATCTAACATCATAAATGACATCACCATGTGAAATTGTAGTGTCACAAAGTAAACTGTGTTCCATGTATTTGTTGATTTGTATTGGCTGAGAAGTTGGAACAATGTGAAATTTTGTTTTCTTTTAGACAAAATGGCAGGGAAAACATGTATTATGCTTAAAACTGCTTACAAACAAACAGGTGTTACTGACCTCATTGAAAAAATTAAAAGATTGAAGTGGAGTTGGACATATTGCTAGAAGAGATGATAACAGATGGACAATTGAAATCTTAAACTGGATTCCAAGAGATTGTAAACGACCCAGAAAGAGACCACATGTGAGGTGGATGGATGGATGAAATAAGAAAGTATGCAGGGATGATGTGGAGAAGAGATGCTAAATATCAGAGAAGATGGATTAAACTTGGAGGGACCTTCATCCTGCAGTGGATTGATAATGGTTGATGATGATGATGATATAAGTTTATGAGTGGTTTAATTGAAGTGTCAAATTTAACACATACCCAAAAAGTTGTGGTAAGTAAAGTCCAATGTCAAAATAATGCGAATGTTTTTTTGATGCAAATGGCATTATTCACTCAGAATTAATTGAAATTATTAGGCATTTAGAACCTACAAGTTCTGAAATTTTTGTGTGGTGCTGTAAAATATAAACATCCCATTTTGTACCAAATTAAAACATGCTTGCTCTTATCACAACAATACAGACAAAGCTTAGAAGGTAAAACAATTTTTAATTAAATTCAGCATGTCTCTGCTTATTCATCAGACACATTCATTCGAACTCACTCCATGTGATTTCTTTTTGTTTTCTCGAATGAAAAAATATCTCCAGGTTTGTAAAAAGTGCCTGGATTTCAAACATTTATTAATTTTTTATACTTTTGATTTATCAATAATACATCACATGACCTACACAACATGCATGAAGTTTGTTTTTAAAAGAAATTTTAACACATAATTTCAAGCATCCTTCAGTCATTCACTATCCTACATAACCATTACACATGTCCATATACATGTGAAAAAGATAAATGTTCTCCAATGTATGTATTTTGTGCTGAACCAGCACTTATCAGTTGGTTCAGATCATTTCCAACACATATATATAATCAGGTTCAGTTTATATTAAGATAGAAAATCTACAAACTTTAATGGACAGGCTTCAATTTTCTCCAATCTGCAACTCTTTAGCCATCCATGTCATTGAAAATCTTATTATGAAATGATCAAAGCTCTTGTTGATGCCAATATTATTGTCATGCCAATTTTGACCTTAAGTCAATCTGATCCCTTATATGTAGAACTTTAATATGTTCATTTAAGTACACCAAGGAAGGGGCAGAATACAAGCTGAATATGTAATATTTGAATATATATAATTAAAGGGGAATTGAAAGTCTGTTTTCAAACTCATTTTAATTACATCTAACCTCTTTGGGATATTTTAAAAATAATATTTAAATGTAAATGGAAAGGGTCTTCGTCATAAAACTATGCTCAAGTTTAGTAGTATAAAATACTTTTTGTGAACTATATTGCTTTCAGCTGACAGCCAGTTCCAATTCAAAAGATTTTCTCTTTACAATAGTAGACTCAATGTCATTATATCCAATAACTTCATAGTACGTATTGCCATCCAATTGTCAAATCATTAACTTAGTTGCCTTTATATCACATTGTTAGGGCTAATAACCCTTTTATGTAATAAATTTGGTAAAATAGTAACACTACAATCAATGAACTAAGTTAAAGCATACAACACCCTATTTTTTAATTTGCCATATGTGGTTCGATGCATTGGGAGAATGTCAGACTTTAGAGGTCATGGTTTAAGGTTATCAACTTAACTTTGTCATGCTTTTGCATTCAAAGTTTTATAAATTCTTGAGCACAAAAGCCACTATTTTTAACTATCTCCATTGCTTGTTTTAGTGCAGTGTTATAGGTTTAACCATGGATATGTAAGATTCTTTAGATCGGTTCTAATTAATGTTATTTCTAATTCTTGAACTTCTTATGAACTCTTAAGGAATAAGATATGGATAGCTGGGTTTGAAGACATGTAGGTATCTGAAAATTTCACATTTTCCACTCAATAGATAACTTTTAGTTAGATCTAGTGTCTGAACCTACCCTGGCACCTCTCTGAGGAGTGCCATAGCATGAAACCATGGTCAGGGGTTTGGGGGGGGGATTCCTGTCAGAGATATTTTAAATGCTTTCTCTGGCTAAGCATTTAACACAAAGCTTGTTGAGGAATTGGCAATCCTCATTGTTTATAACTTACAAGCTTAAGAAAATAGGGTCATGTGATCTATGATTTTTATTTTGATTATTCAGTTATTACTTTCCCTGTGCAGTTTAGTGCAGTGATAGAATATCAGACTTTGGAGCATAAAGACCTTAGATTAATTCTAGTTGTGATGTATCCAGTAGTCTCAATCTTCATATGAATTCCCAAACAATAAAGCTATTCACTTATTCCTTTACTGTTTTCATCTGAACTGTATTTAAACCCACAAGTCAACTTACAAGGCAAACAAGATTTTCAAACTAATGCATATTCTCCAGTTGATCCTCATCCTCATCAAAACATCACTGACTGATGAAGCACTTGAATGATTTGAACATTTATTACTTTTTTATAGACTGCTTTCAGAATATCAAAAATCTTATGTAGGTCAACTTTTAAATAAATACACAAAATTAGCATATTGTAAGTATTGAAATCAATAGAATAAAGTGTTTTGTCTTTACTGTTAATTTGTTAAAGTTTGAACCCAATTACTTTAAATTATATTTTGGTGTCTCACTTAAAATGCTATTCTAAAGACTACTATTATAAAATTTAAGGAAAAAATTTCCATTTTTAAGTGGACCAAATTTTCACTACCAAAATATCCTTCTCATATCATGTTCTGAACAATTTGGTGCAGTGGTTGAATGGCAGATTCTGGAACTCAAAATTCATGAATCACCCTTCATTTCAGTTGCTTTTGGTACACAAATATTTTATGAACTCTAGGTCAATACACAATTTATTTTATACTTTTATTAACATCTAAGATTATATATAATAATAACTTAAATATTTTGATCAAACCAATAAAAGTAGTAGAAAAACACAGACGCATATATGTATATCTAATAAACACAACACTAAACATATATATGTAATAAACAGGAAAAAAGACTACATCTTCATGTGCTGTCAATAGAAATGTAATCACCCTATTTCTTTATAACAAGTAATCTGGTTTGAGTTTGAATTTCAGCCAAAATTTTCATTATAAATCAAACAATTAAGCCTTATAACATCCAAAGTGATAAGAGTAAATGTCCATGTAGTTTTACAGATATTATGATAAAAATAAAATAGGTGTTTAGTTTTCTATTGACAGCACATATCACATGAAAACATAGTTTGTTTCTATTTCTATAATGTATGCCCTTTTAGTTCAACAATAAATCCCAACAAATAATTATTATAGGTAATGGAAAAAAATTATTTAGCCTCAGAGAGATTATCAATTAATAGTAATTGATAATTTCCTGCAGCATCAAAGGCAAACCATTGTTTCCCCTGATTAGCAATATTTACATGGAAGAACTTGAAACCACAGCCATAAAAACTACTCCATATACACCTAAAGTTTGGCTTTGCTATGTGGATGATACATTTGTTGTATGGCCACACGGTGAAGCATTACTACAAACTTTCTGGACACACATCAACAACATATCCCCTACAATTAAATTCACAATAGAAGCAGAACAAGAACAAAAATTGGCATTTTTAGATGATCTTGGGACAAGACTCCTTCATGGCAAAATCAAACCTACAGTTTACTAAAAACCTACACATACAGAAAAATATCTAGCTTATACATCCAATCACACCAGAAACACAAAACATGGAGTTATACTATCACTGTGGAACAGAGCAAAAGAAGTTTGTTCAGAAACCAGCAATTTGGAAAAAGAAAAGATCTATATAAAGCAAACTCTTATTCAAAATGTTTATCCATCAGTTGTTATTAACAAAACGTTAAATAGACAACAAAAATAACCATCAAGAGAAAAGACAATTATTGGTACTGTAGTGTATCCATACATTCCAAAAATAGCAGACAAATTAAGGAAAATCTGCAATCAGTATAACATCAGAACAGCTTTCCAGAGCCATACCACAATATGAGGATTTCTAACATCTACAACTTGAAATGCTGAAAAGAAAAAACTGCATCTATGAAATACCATGTGAATATGGAAGAACATATATATTGGTGAGACCAGTCATCCCATTGAAAAGCACTTACAAGAACATAAACTGATGATTAGAAGAGAGAAAACAGATATGTCTAAGGTAGCAAACCATGTATGTACGAATGAACATAGTTCAGTTGGGAAAATACAAAAATATTGGATAGAAAATAAAGGTACAAAGAAGAAAATTTAAAAAAGTTGGTCACATGACAATGGCAACAAATCTCATAAGCCAACCTAGTGTGACTATACATAATGTATGGAAGCCACTAATCAACTTTGCTCTTAGGAAAAAGTGGAGAAATCAGGATGAACCTCATAGAAAAGTATATGAAATTACTACATATTGTTGCCTTTGGCAGTATGGCTCAGTTGGTTAGAGTGTTACTTTAAAATTCAATAATAAAGAATCTAAGGAGCCAGGTTCAAATCCCATGCTAGTACTGCCACTGATCAGGCCAGCAACACCTGAAGAAGAGGGGAGAAAAATACCTCTCAAAAATTGTGCATATACTAACCTGTTTGCTGTGATAGTACTAATAGTTGAATGTGTTTGGAATATTTAAAATAAAATTAAACTTTTCTAAAGATATTCAACACATGTATTAGATGATGGAAATAGTCCAATATAAAAATACAGCTAGAACACCATCATCACAAACCTTAGGAAAACAAACCTCTCTGTTTACATAGATAAAATATTATTTCTATTCTTTATTACAATAACAATCTATGGAAATATTTAATCCAACATTTAAATATATATATGTGTGTGTATCAGATTGAGATTTTTGATTGATATTGCTTAATATTGTTTAGGGGTGCACTGCTTTCATGTATTTATGTTTATAAACCAATCTAGCCTTGAGCATTATTAACTTTATTATCTAAGTAACACATAGTTTCAGTGCAGTTTGAAAGTTACAATAGATTATTTGTTGGTCTGCTTTCAAAGCAGGTTATGTCTGCCTGTTTAATGAGGTTTATTTAAATTTCATTAAATTAATAAACTCACTCTTTTTAGTCAAGTTGCATTCTTTGGTGTCTATATAAACATATTAGAGCATAGATAAATATGGATATCCACCTTTATGATAAAAAGGTCATCTTGATATCAGATTGATATTCTTGAATGATTCTCTTTTTACATATTAAATTTCTTTATTATTAAACCAATGTTCATACAATCATTTGTTGACATTTAACAGTTTCAATTGCCCCTGAAATCTTCCTCAGAACTTTAAAAAAGGAGAAATTAAAATTGGAATAATTTGTTAAAGAAGATTATTGATTGATATTGATGGTATTGTTTAGATGTGGACTGCTTTCATATATATATATATATTGGTATCTTATCATTTCAATGTCAGATTTAGTGTTGGATCATATACTAGTAGATTAATAACAAAATATGCTGATGAGTAATTGTAATATTATATTTAAAATGGTATGCTAATGTGAGTCCAACTACATGGGTGAGTCATAATGTGCATTGAAAAAAAAATTTACAAGTATCAACTTTTATATAATAACTTGCAATATTCCATGAATAGATTTAAATCTGTATTTTCAGAATATGCAGTTATTTGTAATGGAAGTGTTTGCTTTTACAGTGTTTGTATTTTATATGTGGGAAATGGTTTGAAGAAAAATCAGTCATATTTTATAAATATAGCAAATTTCTTATTAAGTAATCAATATAATTGCATTGCCATGCATAAATTATGGAAAATTGGCTATTCACATGGGAATTTTAATGGTGTGTGACTTTAATGAGATTTGTTCTTTTTTTTAATTTTTAAATGCTATTTAGAATGGTGTACATATTGTAAGATGGCTGTAGGTATTATTTTTATATTGGTATATTAAATATTGTACAGTTTATTCCTAGTTTATATATAAAAAATAATCATCTTTATACCTTTACATGTAATTGATGGCAGTCTAATGTTGATGTGCATTAATAAAAATGCATTTAATTTGAAATGGCCAAAAATATACACAATAGGGAATATTTTATCTTAGTTAAAGAAGATTAATCCCAGGACATGATCTATTATATGTGATTAAAATTAGAAAGAGTCGAGAGCAAAATATACGGATGAGAAAATAATGAGGTATCACTAACATCATTAAAAATTATAAAAACAATAATTGAATAGTACATTGCTCATAACGCCATAAGAAGTGTGAGCATAAGAAGTGGCAGAAATGGGTTCAATCCAGAGTCCTTAACAATCAAACTGTACAAAGTGTAAAGGGTTGGAATAAAACTGGATTGGAAATAGCATTCAAAAATAATAATATATGATCAACTGAGTCCCAAAATATTATAAAAGACTAAGAAAGAAACCATTTGTAAGAAAGGTGAGATAAAAAGTTATGGATTAAGAAATTGGAGAATACTCAGAAATCTTCATTCTGTAGAATAGGTAACAATGGACCGATGTTATATAAACGGTCTATTATTATAGTAGCTAGGACACCTGCCAGTCTATCTCTCAATATGTTGTGAAATGCCCTTATTTTCGCTGTTTTGCTCTAAACAGATGCTGTGGAGACAATTGATCTATGAGGAGCTACTTAGAATTATTTTTACCGTTAGATAAAGCGGTTTTTTCATAACTATAATTTAAGTAAACTACTTTTTTTAGTTTTTGAAATATTTATTTTATTTATAAAAAAAAAACAGAAAAACAAGCAGTATATATATATTTAAATAATAATAAAAAAAACTTTCATAAGCGTTAAAGTACCTTATGTTTATATTTTATAAATTAAGAGCGGTTCATAAAAAGTTAAGAAGTATTATTATTTTACTCTAGGAAATTTCACAAATTAACAGATCAGTAGATGTAATTAGCTAGCAAGCGGAAAGGAGGAATACAATTTTATCACTTTCATTTTTAACTGCATCTTTCATGTATAAATAGTTAACAAATTATATTCTTTCAAATATTTTTATGGGATACTAAGCTGTCAAAGGTTTAAATAAAACAAGATAATAAAAAATATTTGAGAGAGTATAATTTACTTAATAAGGAGGAACACTTAGAAATATTACACACAGATATATTATATGTAGAGAAAGAAATAATTAGAATTGTTTTCTGATTTTTTGTTATAACAATTAGTGCCATCTGGTGATTTATAAGACTTCCTAAAAAGGTGCTTTATAATAAACTTGAGTACTGTTTTTTCTGGATGGAGGCGGACCCATTTACAGTATAAAGATTATTTTAAAGGTTTCTAAAGAGATATAATGTTAGTTGTGGTTATTATGAAGATATGTCAGAGAATAGAATGGAATACATTGGACTCGAATTAGATATGGTGTTGAAGTATTTCAGAAGGAAAAGTTTTCTTCAAAAATTAAAAGAAAGTATTGCAAAATATCAAATAAACAGAATAGTGGACCAGCGTGTACTATATATGGACATCTTTGTGGTTCAAAGACTGGTTTACACAGTCATATAAAGACTTATCTCTAATCTGTTATTATTATTGTTTTGTCTTTTTCTCTCGGGGTTGGAATTGTAATATAGTCGTTGACAAATTATTGCTGATGCATATCTCGTACAATAAGTTACTCGCTCATCCACATCAAAACGAGATATCTTGGACAATAAGACCTTAGCATAATTCGTGTATGTACAATATGAAAGTACTGATAAGGCAGAAGTGGATTTTAGGTCTTTATTTATACTCATTATCACATTTGTTTGTTTTGTTTTTATCAATCTGAAGTATATTTTAGTACTTGACTACTATTTAACTATCTGAATGTAAGAGAAATAGAACGGGTCTTTTATGTTCAAACTTGAGATTTATTTTCAAACTAGGCGTTACAGCTTTAACCCTAGCACTTGGCACACGTGTACATTTTTAATACGCTTGTGAGTGATTGCCTGATTATATAAGATTTAAAACAGAGACAGATCTATCTTTCTGAGCGAGTTTATTAACATTTACTTCAATGAAAATCTGTACGTAAACAATTAGTTCTCCCCCCCCCCTTTTTTTTTTTTTTTTGAGTACTCCTACTGTTGGAATGAATTTTAAAACCTCAACAAATTCTTTCATTTTTGACAGGATTTTTTTAAGATCCAACGCTGGCGTAATGTTTAAAATCATTAAAAAAAACTAATAGTTTTGTCTTTTGCTAACAAAATTGTTTCTATTTCTCAAATAACATAGCATATTCTCAGTTCTTCTTTAAATATACAGCTATAAACAAATGAAAATACAAACTTCTGTATAATTTGTTAAAGGCAATAGTATAAGTGCGTGGCCGTTGGCTATACACGCACACCTTTAACAAATTAAAAGTTATACATGTTATAAACTTATATAAAGTAACTTGTGTTTTAAATAAATTAACATACATTAAAATTAAAAGATGTTATAATATAGGGAAAACTATACCTTAGAAATATAGAATTAAAATTATTAAATGAGTAAACTTGGAGACAAAAGATAAAAGTAATTAGTTGTTTCTAATGAAGCAGGCTAACATTAGCAAATATATTCTTGGGATGTTGAGATAGCTTTATAGAACGAGATGGTAGAACAATGAGAATGATGATTGAGCCATAACTAGCCACATGAGAGAAAGACCAACACATCAAGTAAAAAGAAGCTCTGAGATGAAGGATCTTGACTAGCCTTAATACCCAGTATATTCCAGTTGAAGATAACAAAGATCTAGCGATTTGATCTAAATTATGTATTATGTAAGCCTTCTGTAGAAATCTGTACATAGCTTGTAAATAGTTTATTCATTAAACATCACATGACCTCCACCTCTTATGCTTGTGTATACCTGTTATTAAAACAGGAAATACTCACTATACGTATGCCACACACAGATTGCTGTGTGTGGCATACGTATAGTGAGTATTGCCTGTTTTTAGTTTATTCATTATATTTAAAAGTCTATTATAAATTAAATATTTCACATTTATCTAATTAAATACTTCTATCAAGTGACATTTGATGAGATCACAATCAAGTTTGCTTGAGGTATCTGGACTTAACATATTTATTGGCACAATCCAACAACCAGTATGAAAATGCTGAGTACGGTTTAAATTAAAGAGAGACAACATGATAATTGCTAAAAATTTAGATTATATTTCTAAAAAAATAATAAGTAATCATTAATCTGTTAATAATGCAGTAAGAGCAAAACTAAGAACCAGGGAGTTTGATGTTAATAAAGTCCTCAAATGATTATATATACAAAGCATATAGACAAGTATTTTGTAATAAATAATACAAAAGCAAGATACTAAAGTTACTACATTAATTCTTTCCAAGAGTTCTAGGATAATTGAAACCACAAATGATCTTTTATACGTTTTCATATTCCATAAGTTTAACTGCTATTGGATCACCTGCATATCATAACATTTTCAACTTTCTTAAACACTTTATCATTACTATTTTTTATATCAAAACTTTATTCTAACAGTTTCAACTATCCTGCAACCATCATGTGGAAAAAGTTAATGGATAATTATAAAATATTTAATAAAAATAAGAAAAGGTTAAAAGTTGATTACAAATATAAATAAAAACACAATAATATGTATTAAATAGCAGAATAAAAAAAAATTGTAATAAATAATTTAAAAATAAAATAATATAAAAATGTGGATAAAATTAATTAAGAGTAATGTAATAAAATGGGAAATGATTGTTTGTAGTGGTCAGGTTAAAATGTACGTTTTATTTTGTGTATCTAATTATATATATGAATATGTGTATAAATGTGTTAATTATATAATTATATATTTGGATATTTTAGCTCTGATGATGACCTCAGGACAGTTGAAACTGTTAGAATAAAATTTTGATGTAAAAAATAGTATTGATAAAGTGTTTAAGAAAGTTATAAATGGTATGATATGTAAAAGTACAAATCAATACATAGGAAAAGAAAAAAGAAAGAAAATTATATTATTGACCTCTTGTAAGATTAAACTATAGTTTATCAGAAACACTAATGTCAGATAATGTTACAAGGCAAAAATGGGCATGCAATAAAATGATATATTAATTTTGATATATTGAACTCCTGATTATTTTTTATAAAAAGTGATGTTCAGTTTTGTAAAGTAATTCTGCTATCAAAAAACAAATCTTATTAATAATCTGAAGAAAAAGTTTGATGAAAATTAAAATTTATTGAGTCAAGACTAAAAAATAGACTTTTTACACCTGTCTAATTTTGAAAACTAATCCAGAATAAACAATAAAATCGTTCATCTTTTTTAAGCCTTACAGTTTTGTTCTTTATGAAAATTATTTTCATCAATGAAATTGATAAAAGAACAAAATGATAGTGCATCTGAATGGTTTGAATTGGAAAACTGTTCTGCTTAATCCCAAACATTGGAAACCCGATGAAACAAAAAATAATCAAAAGTCTGATTAAAGTATCTTTTAACATTTTTTTAATAATAATAATAATAAAATGTATATTATATAAAAAGTATTAAATAAATATCTTTAGTGAAGAAAAAATTAAGAAAAATGTTAATTGAGTTCTATATGTAGAATATATTATTACATGGTTGTGAAACATGGATAATGAAAAAGAATTAACAAATAGATTAGATATGCCTGAGATGTGGATGTAGAGAAGTATAGAAAAATTGGTTGGATGAATAAAATGACAAATGAGAAAGTTTTGAAAGAATAAGTGTAAAAAGATTGTTCAAGGAAATTAGAAATACAGAAACTGGACTGAACATATATTAAGAAGAAAGAACTGCTAATGAAGGATACTTTTAGAGATGTGAATGTTAGAGAGAAGAGAGGATAGATAAGACAGATTTTTCTAGACAAAATGAAAAAAATATAAGTATAGTTGAAATTCTGGACAATGAACAGGACAAATGGAAAAATAGATGATTTGGCTGAATGATTGCTCTTTGGATCTGTTCATAGGGCAAAAGACTATTAATAATGATCTATTTTTAGCTTAATAATATTTTATACAAAATAAAAGTTGATGGCACTCACGAATTTATACATGAAGAAATTGGCACTTAAATTATTAAACTTTAGGACCTTCTAGCATAGAGTTTAACCCTCTAAATTTGAACTTTGGTTCATTGAGGGCTCAAACATGTATGAACACCATCATATCATCCTGAATTGAAGAGAATTGCTTAGAAACTGATCAGAAGTTAAAGCAGACCCTAAGTGGATTAGAATATAATATATAAAAGATCATAAATTTCATGTCTTTCATCAACCCATTCCACCCACAACTACTTGTAAATGAACAGCAGAAATAAGTAATCTATCTATTCTTGTGTTGAAAAAAGAGTTTAAAAAAATTAGGAAGGAAAATAAAAGAAGTTTTTGAAAAAAGAAATGGGTGGATGTTTGTGGAATTATTCAAGTATATTAAGGAAGACATTGAGGATCAATTTGGCAGCAGGGGGGAGGAATGCTATTATTTGTGGAAGTTAATATTATACTTTATATTTATTTGCATAAGTTTTATTTTATTGTTGTCATAGTGAGTTTAGTTATTAAGTTCAGGATTTCTACGAACACAAAATACAATTTCACAGATACATCTTAAATCAAAGTTCTTTTTGCAGACAGACAACCAGTAATTTTTTAAAATGATAAAAATAATTAGGATTTATGAATCCCTAATCAATTTTATTCTCACACCCAATAGTAAAGCCATCTGGATTTGATTTTCCTAGATATTACTAGAATTTCACTGCTGTTGCACTTATATGTTTCACATAATTGAATTTAGCTGTCTCTAATCTGTGGTATTGTGACAACCACAAACTATAAACTACATAGCAAACAATGGTGAAAATGAATAAAGCCAACTATTACATTTATCTCCTGGTTGACTGTCTGTAAAAATATGTTTTGTTAATAGTAGTTATCTTAAAAAATCCATAAGCTAAGTTGGGTCAACAAACTATGGCTCATGGGCCAAATGTGGCTATTTGATCCCAATCTTATAGTTCTTTGTATCATGATGAACATAAACACATTTTTTCCTCTTATAATTTTTAAATAAGTATTTAAATTTCTTTAGAAGAAGAAAAATGTACTTTCAAACATTGTTTCTTGAATTCAGCCTTATTATAGAATAGTAATTATTTAAATATTATTTATTAAATGCAAGCAGTTCATAATTAAAGTGAAAGGCTGAAAATCTCTTGCATGCACTTTTAGAATGCTTATATGACAGCCAATCAGATGTAATGATGTTGCGACTTAAGAGCTCCCTATACAGTCATCATTCCATCTGATTGGCTGTCATATAAGCATTCTAAAAGTGTATGTGAGAGGTTTTCAGCCGTTCACTTAAAACAGAAATTATTGTATATAATGAATATTTAAATATTAGAAATTTGTCAACAAATCGAACTGTCAAAATAATTTTTATTTATTTTTGAGAATTTTTATTTTCATTAGGATGTATACAGATTCTATTATGTTTTAGTGCTCAAATAAAGGTTCAAATATATCCTCAGTCATTCAGAAATTCATATTTTGCAGGAATATATTTTTCACCTCTTTCCTTACAGATCTTTATGGAGGGGGGAGGGGATACTTCCTCTTTACCTGTGGCTCTTTAATGGGAGGGGGGGGTAAATAAAAATTTTCACCATGTTCGAAAGCTTGCTGACCCTTGAGCTAAGCAAATTACAATTACTGTTTGGCATAATTATCTGAATAATGACCAGGAGCCTTTTAATTGTTTTGAGTTTTATCGTCTTCAATATATCATTTACTGTTCGAATATTTATACTTTTTTTTATTCTTAGACCTAAAGTAATATATAAGAAATTTCTATTTGCTTTTAATTTCAGAATACAAACGTTTAAACTTCATTATTTTCTGTATAGCAAATAACTTTGCCTCAAGAACTCTTAAATATTTCGCATTTTTCTTTTCATATATGTCAATTAATTTGCCATTTTCAAGTGACTTCTTTATTGGTCTAATATTCTATGTATCTATTTTCATAATATTTTTCCATTGTAATGTTCTTAAATAGTTAGTCATAATTGGAATTATTATAATCAAGTCAGGGAATGTATGTTTTTACTGAAATTGCCGCAGTTATGTTCTTTGAATGCCGAATCTAGCTGGCCCTAACATACATAATCTATTCCCAATTGTTACGTTCCTGTATTAGTTGTAGCAAGTAGATGAACAATTTAGGTGAATAAAACTTACAATATTTTGATCAGATAAAGCTTAATTGTTGACATATCAAACTTATTACTAAACCAAATTAGTGTTTTAATAATTAAAAGTTTTTAAACTCTGCTTTTTTGCAATTCACCATTGTAATTATTCCAATCTTGTAAGTTTTAATCAACAGAAATTGCACTTAAAGGATTAATTTATGATTATAATTAAACTTTAATGATTTATTTTAGACCCAACATTCCATGTATAAATTCTTATATTTTTTTATTCTAAAAACTTTTGATTCACTATAACACTTGAATTATATGAATCTGGCAATTACTGTGAATCATGGGAAGGTTTCTCACTTCTTGTAATGATAATATGATGCGGTTTTTTTTCTTATTTCAATAATATCTTTGGGTGCGATAAACAACCATGTGTTATAAGAACAACAGTTATTTTTTACAACCATAAAATCATTTCAAAAGGGACAAGAATAATTACATTATTAAAATTTATTTTTAAATTGGGTTTAAAATATGGTGACTAGTTCAATCAAAGATAAACTCGAATACAAATTTTCAATGGGTAAATCTTGAATAGTTAAATGCTTTATACTGATTAATTAGATTTGGACCAGAATTTAATGCAATAGTTTTTATTTAAGGTATAATTCTGATAATTAATTAATATAACTGGCTAATAATCTAATAAAAATATTTACACATTCAACACCTTCAAATGCCATACTGTGAAATACAAGTCATGTACTTAATCTTATGTTGCTAGACTGAGAAAAAAGAACCCTACTTAAAGATGATAAATTCAGGTAGTAATCTTTTAATGTAAAGTCTAATATATTACTAATAATAAAATGTTCTAATGTTGCATAATAATGTTTATTTTGTGAATATCGAATAAGTAAGATTTACATATACACATATATGTAAGTTACTGTAAAGGTCTAGATACCTCTTTTCTTTAAATCCAAAAGAGATTAAATGTATTAAATTTTAACATGATTACCCAAGTTTAATTATGTATTCTTATATATAGTACATATATGTATAATAAATAAAATTAACAATTAATATTAATAATAACAATTTTAAAAATTCAGAAATATTTTCCATCACTTTTATAACCATTCTCAACTATTAAACGTTTTAAATTTGTTGGAAGTAGATGTCATCATGTGATACCCCAAGACTCATGAATTTTAATATTTTCTCATTATCTACTAATTAAAGATGTCTTACATACCTCTTTCATCTTTAAAATAAACTTTAGTGTATCTGCTTTGTGGATATGTCAATTTAAATTAGGGTGTGTTGATATTCCCAAGGATTAGTGATTAACTCACCTAAGTGTTTAAATCTTCTTACTTTATAGGTTCATGGGAATTGCAATTAAAAATGAGTTTATTTTCATCTCATCTTCTCTGCATATAGAGTTTGATATTTTGAGGGGTTCAATTAACTTTAATATAAATAGCACTTACAAAGTTTGTGGTTCCAAAATATCTTTTATCTTATACTAGTGAACATTTTAAATCATTGTGTGTGCATTCTAGATATTTTATTTATTAAAACAATCTAGCATTTTAGTAATTACTGATAGATAATCTAAAGAGGATAAAAAGATCGGTATTATTCAGTCATTATTGAACTATAGGTTATAGAACACGAGAATGCAAAAGTAACTTTGAATTTAGTTCATTTCTACTTTTTAGCCTCAGATATTTCTGGAGTTATAGTGGGAATTACCATGATACTTTAATAAGAATATAAGATTATTTTGTGACTCATTGGAGTTAGACTTTAAAAAAAGATTTAACAAAATTTATTTGGGAGGAGATAGACCCTTCAATATTTTTCTCTTTCTAATTATTCCCAATTTTAAAAAAAAGGTTGAAAGATTCTAGAGATGTACACTTGAAGGAAAATAAAATTAATAAGATTTGAAAAAGAATAAAAGCAATCAATTGAAAAGATAAGATTAGCAATGAAGATATACGTGAATATTTAAATTAACTAGAAAATTATAAAAGGTAAAAAAATTTTGATTTAATATCTATTTTTAGACAAGGATAATATGAAAGAAATATTGGAAGAACTACAGGTCTGAGTTAAAAAGAAGTTGATATGAACTTAAGAATGGAAATTGTTCTAAGCATTATTTTATTTAATTAGCATATAGTGTCAGCACAATAAAATTCAACATGAACAGGGTTTACCCAATCAAGAGCTGACTCTTCCAAGCTATGTAGAGCAAAGTGGCAAACAGGGGTCTGGGAAATTGGACACTCCTTGTTAATACGTACCATAGTTTGTGATCTTTCACACTCACAGTTTGGAGAGTCTACCAATCCCCACTTATACAACATATAATGACATCTCCCCTAGTCTGTTCTGATTCTGTTAATTTTCAATCAGAGTTTCCTTAAAAGAGACAAACCAGGGAGTAAGATCAGCTGTTAGAGTATATTAATATTGAAGTTATTCCAGTCATGTGTCCATATTCTTTTGATATCCAATGTTAGTGGGTGTTGATAATTATAGGTAAGTCAAAAAGTCTGATTTGATTTTAACCTGATATGTGGATGAATGTCCAGAATAAGAATGATTTGGTAGCATACAAGAAATAGATTAAATTTTAGGTAAAAAGTTCTACTTCACCTAATTTACTGTAAGGAAGTGAGATTTGGAAATCTCATAGATATGTGATATAAAGCATTAGGAAAACATTATTTAAAGATGCTCTGTAAAATTTTAAAAAGTACAGATTAGGTTATGCACAAATTGTCTGGCATCCATTGATTACTAAGGCTTACACTGGGTGTCACTACTGCTTGGAGAATTTAATGTTTTAAGTGATGTGGGATTTATAATTGCAATTTTAAATTTATGAAATACCAAAAATCAAGCAGCTTCCATATTATAGAATTATTATAAAAATTCTAATGTTAATTCTTTCATTATCATTAAAGCAGTTGAAACTCTCACAAAGTTTTTTTAGCTATATACTTTATATATATATATATATATATAAAGACAAAAAACTCTAATTGGCTCTCCACAAATCTCTTTGGAGGCTTGTCAAAGAGATTAAGTGAAGATGAACTGCTTTCTTAGGCTAATGATAATGTAACGGGTTTTTTTTTTTACATTTTTAATTCTCTAATTAATACTGTCTATATATCCAATGCTTGACCATTTATTGAAAGATTAGTAGGATTTAGTTATGCCAATTTTTGAATTCGATCACATATGAATTCTTATCTATGATCAGGGCAAATAAAGGCACTTAATTGAGATCTTTTAATTGATAAAAAATTAGAAGTAATTGAAATGTTTTTGAATGTTCATTTGATATTTCTTTGATTGGATGTGGCTGGAGGAATTGTATTTTTGTTTTATATTATATCAAGCTTCACATGATCACTATCATTTAGTTACGTAGAGATAAAACAATGGTTGCTGGAGGGTTGCATTAGATCCTAAGATCTAGGTGCAATGCTCTCAGATGCAAAGATCCTCACTGACAAAGGTCACAAGCCAGAAACTAGTCTGGGGATATTGGATGAGTAGGCATTAGATAGGGATTTTATGTACAAGCCTTCTGGCATCCATTGATTACTCTGGTTGGCACAGGGTGGCACTACTGTATGGAGAGTTTTGCCTTGTTTATATCAAGCTTAGTATATTTGCTTGTGGCAGTGCTATAAATGTATCTTAATTTGTTTTCGACTATTTCTAAGTCACTTATTTCACTATATCTTCCATTTATTTCTAAATTACTTATATTTATATTCAATCTCTAGCCTTATAAATGATTAGTTTATTTATCTAATGTGATGTAACAAAACAAAGTTTGATGCTTGTAAATCAAATTTTAATATATATTTGTAAATGCTTCAAGTTTATATATGGGCTAGGAATTATATGATAATATCTAGTTAATAAATGATTAGAAAAAATCATAAATGCATTTACTCTGAAATGACTGGTTCAAAGTGAATACAAAAGTCTGACGCCTGTAAATCAAACTATAATAATTTAATATTGATAAATACTGAATAAATAATGAAGGTATGTAATAATTAAATATAAGTATATTGTTTATATTGAGCTTAATGTAATTAGAAGGGATTTGAACTCTTATAGCAATCCATCCATCTAAAACAACTAGTACACATGACATCATATATGTAAAAAAGATAAATGATCTCCAATATAAGTATTTTGGGCAGCATTCATCAGTTGGTCCAGATCATCATTTCTCAATCAGCGCTCAATTTATATAATGATAGCAAATCATCAAATTTTAATGGACAGGCTTCAATGAAAGGTATGTATAAAAGGTTGTAACTGTGCCAACTGATGAATGTTAAATGTGCTGGAAATGCATCTTAAGAGTCATTTATCTTTTCATATGTCTTCATTTATGCATTTTCAGAATGGGAAGTGGACATTTTAAACATATCTAAAAAGGATACTACATGTGAAAAATGAATAGCGAAGTTAGATTAATTATTCCATGTGTTTATACTTAATTAAAAAGCAGATATATTGATTTTAAACTGAGTTTAAAGTTACAACTGGATTAGGAATGATGTGGTAAATTCTAGCCCAATGAATTGTTAATATATTTATTTGAAATAGATGGTGTCAATACGTAAGCGGAAAAAGTTTGACTCTTATAAATCAAATTCTAAAAATGTATTTTCTTTAAATAGTCGCTTTGCAAAGTATAATTTTGAAATATTTACATACATATTTTTACTTTAATTATATTTTCATAAGTGTTTTTGTTGATTTCAACTTTTATCTATATAAATGAGAAACTTAACGCAGAGAAGATATATACACGCACACACATATGTGGATAGATAGTTGTTTTCATTGAAATAAAGTTATTTATAAAAAGTATAAAATGTGTGTGTTCTTGAAATGCTGTAATTTAATTAGTAATTCTGGAAATTATTTTAAACTGTAGAAATTAATACATGATATGATTGTGACGTCAGTAAAGTCTGTTAATTGCCCTCAGCAAACAGTTCCCGGATGAAAAGTTTTGTCAAAGTTAAAATATGCGTGCGTGTCATTTCTTAACTGATAATGGGATGTGATTTGTTTAGGAACAAAAAAAACAACGTCGAATTTAGCTCACTTTATAAAACGGCAAAAGATCTAAATATTTTTCGTTAATCTACATGAGTGATTTTTTAAAAAAGAATAGAAATTATCCTTTGGGTGAAATTGATCCCGAGGATGGAGAAATGTCAGATTGCAGCGAAAGTTCCTGTTCGACGGATACATCTTGTAACAGTCGTGGAAGCAACGGACATAAACGGCGACGGGTGGCACGCATTGCTGGGATAACTAAACAACGCCAGGCAGCTAACGCTAGAGAGAGAGATCGCACTCATAGCGTTAATTCAGCCTTCACTGCTCTCAGAACGCTTATCCCCACGGAGCCTGCTGATAGGAAACTGTCTAAAATAGAAACTTTAAGACTAGCTTCCAGTTACATTTCGCACTTGGGAACTTTGCTCATGGTAGGGGATGAGTATTTAGATCAACCCTGTTTAAGGCACTTTAACATCAATAGATCCGGGGACGGTGCTTCGAGACCTGTTTGCACTTTCTGTTTAAGTGCAATTAAAAGAACGGTAAGCAAATCTAAAGTAATCTTAAACTTATTTAAAGTATTTCTAAAAATGAAAATAAACTATTGATAATTTAGGTAAATAATTTAAATATTTCTATCTTGTACTAATTTTCACGTCCTCTATACCTTCATTGAATAATCATCTCCGTAGACTCTTCAACACTAAAAAAAAAAAGGGTCAGTAGACGAACGCCTTGACATATTGATTAACTGCCCTTTGTGAATTACTGCGGCAATAGAGTGATTAACTCTAGAGCTCAATGTTTATGGATCGTGGTCCAGGTTTGAACTCCTGAGCAACAAAGACATTCGTTTATTTTTATTTTTTAGTTAAGAAAACGTCATACTTTAATTACAAATTATGTATGGATTATATTAATGGGATGATTAGCACGAAGGATGATGAGCGTATAATATATGGTTTTATTCAAATGTACTGTTTGTATTCAATATCTTTTTTATTGGATTCCGGTTTAAATATATTATTTAACAATATATAGTAGTTAATTTGTTGTTGTATTTTATTCTCGCCTGTTACTTTTTTCGTTACTATTTGACATTAGGCTAGATCCCTTATCAACCGTGGAAATGGATATATCTTCTTTGGTTATGATCCAAACGCTCTCTTATTTCAAGATAACACAATAAGTTGTCGACAGGGAGCAGTGATTATAGACAGAAATGAATTGAAGTAATATAAGAGGTTTCGTTAGTTTTGACTAATTAAAAGTTATAAGGTAGTCTAAATGCAAAAATGAATGATAGTAGACAACTTCAATTTCCTAGGTTCAAATTCTAAGTTACCCCTTAAATATTAATTATTCTATATTACGTTTATTTCTGGTTTTAGCTTCAAGATTATTGTTAGGGAGCCTATAAGTGACAGCTTTTCATGACTCGCTGATGATAAAATAGAACAGTTTAAACTCTGCAACAGGATGCAAACAAGGGTAACTAGGGATGAATTATTACCCAGCTTACTTTTTTTTAAAAAAAAAACTTTATTGTTAAAATAAGCGATTACATAAGTTACATTAGTTTACACATATAATACTTATTGCATATCTACATATTATATTTTAGTTTGTATTGAAATTAGTGTTTTCTGTTTATACAGATATTATTTATATCAGATTCAAAGAGAATTCTATATACGTAGAGGAGAATTAATTAAGATATGAGGTGTGCTGTTAAATTTAATTAGTTTTATGAGATAGTGTTCAATTGGGTACTTGATTAATTAATTGTACATGAATTTTAAAATAATAAAGCCTATGTTTAATGAAAGGTAATGGATATTAAAGCTAAGATTCTGTGCTATTTTTTAATGGCCAGTAGTTATAGTAACGAAGATAAACTTATTAAGCTACATGTTGCTACATATATATCACGAATGCTATTCTGCAGATAAATATTTAAGGATTAGGTTTGCAAAAGTAAGAATCCTATTTTCAAGAGAGTCCTTTAAGATTGACTTTTAGAAAAATGAGTGTGACTAACTTACTAAGAGATGGCCTTTAAAATATGTTACTTGACAGAAAGCATATTTAGTAACCAATATACAAAGTACTACCATTTAGTAATATAATTGATCATCATCAGTCTTAATTTACCCATGCTTTTTTACTGGTTATGATAAAATAACTTTACTACTGATCATCATCATCATCATCAATGTTATTAGCAGTTATTTTTAAACAAATGGGATTAACTTCAGGAAAAAAGAAGACTAGATAAAAAAAAAAGTAAGTTTTGTGATGACAAAACCAATTCAAAAACTGCATATATCATAAGTTTCCCCTTCAGTTTGCTTATTTAACAACTTATAATGTTGTCTTTTTAATCTTTTCAATGGAAAAGCACTATTTTGTTCAGTGCAAAAGCCATAGATTGAAGAGCTAAAAGTCTTTAAATCACGAGCTCAAATATTTTGATTACTTTTTAGTGGGATATTTCCCTAAACAACATTAAAATCTTACCTCATCTTAGCTTTCTATGGTATTTCATTGTAATTTTTATATTGGACTATTTCCATTATCTAATATGGGTATTGAATATCTTTAGAAAAATTTAACTTTATTTAAATATTCCACATACATTTAACTGTTAGTAATAGCACATTAAACAGGTTAGTATAAGGACAACATTTCAAAGGTTCACGTTCGATTCTCATGCTAGTACTGTCACTGTTCAGGCTAGCAACACCTGAAGAAGAGAGAACAATATCTCTCAAAATGTGCATATACTAACCTCTTTAATGGGCTATTACTAACAGGTGAGTGTATTTAGAATATTTAAATAAAGTTAAATTTTTCTAAAGACATTCAATACACAAATTAGATGATGGAAGTAGTCCAATATAAAAATACAGCTAAACATCATAATCACAAACCTCCAGGAAAGCACTATTTCATTGTCAGTTTATTTTATCAGTAAAAGTAATCCTTACTCCATCATTTTAGAGTATCTTTACATAATGTTTACAGCTAAATGGAATCACCCACAAAAGCATGTTTAACTTCATCATCTCTCTTTTAATATGTTCCTTACTACTTATTGTTGAAGTGAACAATCCAATAGCAATGCTGCAAATGTTGATTGTGAGTTAAATAAATGAACCATCTTATTTTATATTATTTTATTTTTCAGAATATTGCATAGCTTCCACATATAAAATCTTACCAGTACCTTTATGTTATAGAGTGTCCATATTTCACAACTATATAATAAACTTAGCTGAATAACCATCTCATGTGCAACTAATTTATCAGAAGTAGTTTATGTCATTAAAATAAAATATTCCATCATTTTCTTTTTGCTGGTCTATAATGCTCTCTCCCAACCATACCCTTTTTCATCCATAAATAATTCTTCAAATTTCTACCTCTAATTTCTTTCTATTTTCTTTTTTCCAACTTTTTTTTTTGGACACCTTTCTTTTCAGGGACATCCAGTTTAATATTTGTCCGGATAATCTTGTTTTTATCATTCCCATTGCCTTGTTCTGGTGTCATTTATTATAGTATGTTCAATCTTCTTTTTTTCTTGAATTCTTTTATTTCTTATGTATTCTGACTTCTTAACTGTCCTGAAGATCTTCACCAACAATCCATTTTCTCAACACATCCATTCCCTTTCTAATATTTCTTTCAATTCTTAAACCTCACTTTCATATGTAACATACCTTTTATTACTGTGTCATATATTAGTCATTTATTGATTATTTATATGCTCTCACAATATCTAATTTAATTGTTCTGTCCAGAAAATTTCTTTTTTTTTTAATATATTGCATCTATTGGTTCCCTTTGTGTGATCTTCATGTCTATATACTTACACTGACCTTTTTCAATCCATTCATCTATTAGTATAATATTCTGATGTGCTCTTCCAATGCATTTTTTTTTTAAATTTTGTTATATATTATTTCCATTCCCCATTTTTATATGCCTTTATTAATTTTCTAGCCATGTAGTTCAAAACATAATAAACCTGAGCCACATCTATTTGGTCACCAACATAGTACAATATTATTAAATAAAGCAAAGTAAAACTCCATATAGTAGTGCCACCTGTGCTAAACAGAGTAATCAATGGATGCCAGAAGGCTTTAAGTAGAGATAAAAGGTAGTTGCTAGAGGGTTGCATTAGATCCTAAGATCTAGATGCAGTGCTCTCAGATCCAAAGCTCCTCACTGATGAAGGCCACAAGCCAGAAACTAGTCTGGGGATATTGGATGAGTAGGCATTAGATAGGGATTTTATGCACAAGCCTTCTGGCATCCATTGATTACTCTGTTTAGCACAGGTGGCACTACTGTATGGAGTTTTGCTTTGCTTTCTTTATAAACAATTATGTGCTAGTATTGGAGATGTGATCATGTGATACAATATTATTACTATATAGAGAAATTTCTCATTTTCTCACATTTTCTTTTCCATATTTTAAGTTATTGTTCTAGATATAATTTATATAATGTGAGAGGCAACATCTTTGTTTGAATACTTTGGCTATTGTTATATTAACCAAAATCATATTTCCTATTTTTACGTTTGGGTGTATTATATAATTTTTAACTGCTTTGATGTTTCACTTGTTAACTTATTAATTATTGAAGTATGTCCTATATCTCAGCATCTCATCAATTTGTATGAAAAGTTTTAAGGATTTTTTAATTGGTTCACCTTCTGAACGTAATATCCATCCAAATCAAAAACTGTTGAGCTTTGTTTTCTCTTATCACTAATTAATGAAACTTGTGAACCCTTTTGAATATTAATTATTAAATCAAAAGAATACATTGAAAACTTTCAAAATATTCTAAGATCAGCATGAGAATTGACACCCAAAAAAAAACCTCTTTGGAATAATAGATCTACTTTTCCCCAGGTTTTTTGATTTATATCTACACATATTAATATATCTTATTTACTGTAACTATTAAGCATCTTAAAAATTAGTATATATATATTGATATGAAACCGGAAGATTTACATGCCACTTATAGATTCACAGTTTCCATACATTTATTTTGTTGTTGTAACAAAAAATTTAATCATTTTTATTAATACTCTCGGTTTAGGGTAGTTGTAGAGGTCAGGTTCTGGAATGTAAGGGTTTCGGGTCATTCCCATTTCTAGCAATCTTGGCACCCTAATTTATGAACTTTTAAACAATAAAACTATTCCATTTTATATATCCTAATATGCAAAAAATTAGGACAAATATTGTCAGTCAAAGTTTGTTATTTATTTATTTATCTATCAAAATCTATTTTAAAAAAATCAAAAACAACCGAATAGTTTTATTGGTTGAGGGTTAGTAAGTAGTTCGAGAGCGCCGGAAATAATAGTGCTGAAATCAATCACTGCACTAAATCAACTGCGTCTTATAAAGTAGAATTTCTGATATAGTTATATCATCATTTTAATTCATTTAGCAAGTCTTCTTGTTCTATTTTTATTTCTTTAAACCTTCATTTTTAAACTAATAATTACCATTTTCCTTTTTAGAATATCTTTAGCTTTTTCATCTTACTTTTTCCATAACTTAGATTCTAACCCAACTTTGTTCCATTTTTTTTCCACACATAAACGACTCTTACCCAAAATTTTATTCTTGAAAATTGGGAAAACACCAATTATTCTAGCCAATTATAATGCTTTGTCCAATTAGAATAGTAAAGATCTGACATCTTTTTGACGGTCCAGTCCGTCAACTTATTTAAAATAAGTTTTCAACTTTCAATATGTTTATAATATATACAAAAATAATATTTAATTATATGCAAATATATATAAAGATAAATAATGACTTCTCATGACTCGTCTTTTTTTTTTTTTTTTTTGGCGAGTCTTGGTATCAATATAAGAAATTACATTTTTACAATTAAAGGAATGTATTTAAAGTTTATTTAATATATATTTGCATATAATTAAATATTATTTTTGTATATATTATAAACATATTGAACCATAAATAATGTATCCACATTTTTATTAGGGGTGTATTCACTTTTAATATTAAAAGAAAATATGCCTATGTGTTTGAAAAGAAAGGTTTTTAATGTGTTTTACTAATTTTGACTAATGGATCTGAAACTTGGACACTTAACGGAATAGCAATTCAGAGACTTCAGATCACTTAAAGAAGTATGGAGAGATGCATGGTAGAAGGAACAAGGAGAGATAGAGTTAAAATACATGGGTGAAAGAATAAACAGATGTTACTTCCATCATCGAAAGAATTAAGAGCTGAAGTGAAATTGGGCTGGATATATTGATAAAAGAGATGATAATAGATGGGCAGTTGAAATTAAAAGACCTAGGAAGAGACCATGTGTGAGATGGGTAGATGAAATAAGGATGTGTGCTGGGATTATGCGGAGAAAAGAGTCTAGAGATCAGAGAAGATGGATTGAATTTGGAAAGATCTTCATTGTTCAGTGAATCGATAATGGATGAAAATGTTGATGATGATGACGATGATGATGATAATTAAATACTTTTTTTTTGTGTATATTTATATCTTTAGTGTCTATATGAACATAATGGACAACAGATAAAGATGGAGGGTATCCACCTTTTTATTGGGGGGGGGGGATATCCATCTTTATTGAGAAAGAGATTTACCTTGGTAACAGATTAAGATTTTTGATTATTATTGATATTGATATTGTTTAAGTGTTGATTGCTTTTTATGTATATATATATACCATTCCCGGTATTATAAATGATTCAAAACAAATTTGTTTGTGATTCAGATTTTAATTATTGCGTCAGTCCACGATCTCGGTTTAAATAAGGCTTCGAAATAGTAATAGCCTATACTCCCAGTAAGGGAAGTGATAAAGTTGAGGCCGAGATCCATTGGCCTTGAGTTTCATAGCCATTATAATAAACCATACAGGTTTAATTAAAAGAGATTATATAATGATTGGAGCATCTAAAGTGACTCTACTTTTATACTAAAGAGAACAAAGCATAGCTATAAAAGATGCTTTTTAAAGAAAACTAATTAGTAACTACGCTTTAATATTTTAGTTTTATCAAACTTTTTGCAACTCCTTAAATTTACACGGATTTAGAGTATGCAGTTTCTAACTTACTAAACAAAGTGGTGAACTTAAATACACTTTAATGTATGTTTTATATGCATATTGGTATAAAACTATTAATTTTCCCTGAGCGCGTTGTCAACAAACGTAAAGCTATCGCGATTTTCTAAGTAAGACCTAAAAACTTTATCCTTTTACATATAAAAGATATATACAAAAGAAAAATATTTCTTTTGCGAAGAAGTTAGACAGCTCTGTTATTCTTTCTTTTTTTTTTATTATATTCCCTGCACTCTAGGTTCAATGATATCGCAGTTTTCGGATGAGCAAACTTTTCTAGTTTCTACATAGGAATTTTTTTAAAAAAGACCGATTGCTCGAATAAGATAAAACTGTTAAGATTTTATCTAACTGATAAGAAACTATAGATATGTTAATATTTATAATAATAAAATGTCAAAATGTAAATTTTTGAAATAGTATTATTGAATTGTAAAGATGCCGAAACTTCTTGGAACGTTTTTTCAAGATGGTGGGTTTATTTTGATGATTTATAACGATTTTTATTTCTGTAATAAACAATAATTTAATTGCTGTATAACAAAACAAAAATGCTGGTTGCCGAGTTATTTTGTAGTTTATGAATTCGTTTCTCAAAGTGTGGCCTCGCATTCTGGGAAGTGTGTATGGGGAGGGGGGTCTCTAAGACCGTTTTACAAAAATCAGAGATCCAAAGTATTTTTTTAAATTTATAACACTAAGACAGTGTTAAAGTTATTTGCAAAACTGAAAACATTATTTTTCTCCTTTGTTTTTTGTTTTTTTTTATTTGTTTGTTTTCTAAATATAATCATTTTTTACCTTAAAAAAAAAAGAGGGTTAACGCAAGTTAGTGATTACTATTTTTAATATCTTAATAAATAATTATTTTTTAAAATGTTTTAATTTATAATCCGTAATTATCAATAAATATATGCACGAAAACACTCTAAGTTATGCTTTTAAGATGATAACAAGCGTTGGTGGCCGATTGGTTAGCGCAGCTGCCTTACTCTCTAAGTTATGCTTTTAAGATGATAACAAGCATTGGTGGTCGATTGGTTAGCACAGCTACCTTACTCTCTAAGTTATGCTTTTAAGATGATAACAAGCGTTGGTGGCCGATTGGTTAGCACAGCTGCCTTACTCTCTAAGTTATGCTTTTAAGATGATAACAAGCGTTGGTAACCGATTGGTTAGCACAGCTGCCTTACTATCAGTTGTCCCGGTTCGCTTCCCGGCCGATGCTTTGACATATAAAAAAAATAATAATAATAAATAAAAGAAATACTGAAAATAAAAAATTGAACCACTGGCTTATAGCGAACTAATATGTTATGAACTATTCCTAGATGGTAAACGTATACTAATAAATAAAGCTTATGGAGAAATATGTGAAATTGTAATTATATATGTATTCAAAGACCTATAATTGCTTTTACCTAAGTAGTGAATTTTGATTTCTGAATGTTGAATCTTCAAATCATATATTTCTTTTAAAATAATTCATTAATATATTTCTTACTAACATCATCGTAGCATATTCTCTCATATCTAATGTTAAATGTATATAAATATGCAATTGAATTAACCTGAGTTTAAAATCTAAAAGATTTTTTTTAAATCAAATTATAAACCTGAACAGTACAAAGAAATAAAAGTAGTCGCTAGATGTATAAGAGGACTATTTTCAGCTTTGAATTCTAGTCTTTACTGATGAAGGAAGAAGCTAGAAACTGGGCTGGAGATAAGAGTTTTACAGTCAATACCATGATATCCATTGATTAATCAGTTTTTCAGTAGATGATCTAAGGTTATGATGAAAGTTATGAGCTAGAAATTAGTCTAAGGATATTGGATAGGAAGGCAATGGATAGGGATTCAAATACACAATCTTCTAGCATCTATTGATTACTATAGTTTACACTAGATTGCACTATTCTGCAAAAAAATTGCTACTGTTTTAATAGCTTGTGTAAATATCAAGAAATGGTGATCATATGATGTTTTAGTTGTCGATATATTTTTTTCTTGTTTATAGATAATTTAGAAACTTCTCTGAGGAATAAAGATCTCTCATAGGTAGGAATAGATTTCTTTAGTGACAAGTCTATAATTAGACAAGGACACACTATAACTTTTGATCATAGACAGGATAGTTTACCAATAATTGACAGTTCCTTTTGTGATTTGTTTTAATGCCTTAATTTTACACCTGAAAGGTACGCAAATTAATCTTTCATATGATTAAAATCATAGTATTTATCACTTGTTTTGTGGATTATAAAATACATTAAGATTTATATAATATATGTTACTGGACTTAAAAGAAATCTATGAAATACATGGAATGTACTATAAAAGTAACAGTATGGGTGTCCATATGATAGATTAAACAATGTTTGACCAAACTAATTTTTTTTTTATTTTGTTCAGCTGAAAATCATCCATAAATATTTACCCTTTGAATATTCCATTCTACCACCTCACAAAAAAGTAAAACTTAGAATGGGTTTAGTTGAGAAAGGGGCCACAATATAGTGGTTAGTGAACCCATCAAATATTAATTAACTGGGAAGTTTAAATCTGGAAATTTATCTTTTTACATGACATTTTCTTTTACAAATTTAAAGTTTTTGTATGTGGCCCAATTCATGATCAACTATGCTGATCATCTAATTATTGGTCAATCACTGGATATCTTGTTTTTATTAGTAAAAAGAAAATTGAGAATACATATATATGTTTGTTTGAAAATTTGTGGTGATTGCATTTTATTTGTAAATATTTTGCACTGAAATGTTTTAACAGCCTATTCTTTCTGCTCGTGTCAACAGCATTTGGCTTAAATGATGGCTTTAGACTTTTCATCCTATAAGGATTACAATTTGCTTTTGTCAATCATCATCATCATCAGCCATTATCAATACACTATAGAATAAAGGTCTCTCCAAGTTCAATCCATCTTCTCTGATCTTTAGTCTCTCTTCTCCACATTCCCCCAGCACACTTTCTTATTTCATCCACCCATCTCACATGTGATCTCTTTCTTGGTCTTTTACAAACTCTTGGAATCCAGTTTAAGATTTTAATTGTTCATTTATTATCATCTCTTCCAGCAATATGTCCAGCCCAACTCCACTTCAATCTTTTAATTTTTTCAATGAGGTCAGTAACACCTGTTTGTTCTCTTACCCATACATTGCGTTTACGATCTCTTCTTGTTACTCCCAACATACATCTCTCCATACTTCTTTGAATTATCTGAAGTTTCTGTATTGCTCTTCTATTAAGTGCCCAAGTCTCATATCCATAAGTAAGGATTGGTAAAACACATTTATTAAAAACATTCCTTTTCAAACACAATTGGGTAATATATGAATAAAAAATATTTCTGTTCTGTTCTCACTGTCTTAGAAATTATCAGCACCTAAGAAATATAACATTGGGAATATTTTAGAGCACAAATTCAAAAATAAAATTCAATAAATTTAACTCAATAGCTTATTTATTTTGATTTAAAGTTTATATCTGGACTAGGAGTGATATAATAATGTCTAATCTAATCAATGTTTACTAATGATTATTAATGTATTTATATGAAGTGGATGTTATCAAAGTTGTACAGAAAGATTGATATTCATAAATTGAATTGTAATTATATATATATATATATATGAGGTATATGATAATCTATAGCCTAATAAATATTTAATAATAGTCATTTAATGTATTTTGCTAAAACTCATGATATCAAAGTTGTGAGGGCAGAAAGTTTGACTCCTGTAAATCGAATTGTAATAATTTAATATTAATAAATAAAAAACGAATGAGAAAAGTATTTGTAAGAGATTGTAATCTGGGCCAACTAAAAAATGCTATTAAGTATAAAATGCATACTGGGAGTCATTTTTCCAGATGTTTTTATTCATATATTTCAAAAATATGTGACGAAGGAAATGTTTTAAGTCTATCTCAGAAGGATTTTATTCATGGAAAATGAGAAATAAAGTAGAATAATTGTTTCATGCATTTATATTTAATTAAAAAGCAGATATCTTAATCTTTAATTAAGCGTAAAGTTTATATAATATCTAACCCTAATAAATGATTAGTAATAATCACTAATATATTGATTTGAAGTGAATAGTGTCAAATTTGTGATTACAGAAAATTTGATACTTGTAAATTAAATTGTAATAAAATGACTATGTTACTGTATTATTATTACTTTTCACAAATAGTCTATTGTTAATAGAAAATCACTGGTTCCAAGGCTACATCGATTTGTGGATTAATCAGATTTCAGAAATAATTCCACTCCACCCCTTATCATAAACGTTAATTTTATTATCTGTAGTGTGTATTTATTGTTAACTGTATAAAATTATTTTATTAATACTGTAAAACTATATAATTTATGCATATAATATTAGCTCAAAATTTATCTTTAACCGTAATTATAACAATAAATCTAAAAAATGCATCGTAATTTTGTTCAAATAATAGTTTTTTAATTAACAATGTTCAATTAATATAAGTAAAATAGTATTCATCTGAAATCCCAGATTCCAGGGGTTTTTGTTTTTTTTTTTTTGGGGGGGGGGGGATGTGAAGTTTTTGGATTATTTCTTTCCTGTAAATCTACACTTTGCTAAAATATAACAAACAACAGGGAGATTTTCATATGCTTATTAATTTTTAGTTATTTATTGAATATTTTTAAATTTTGTTGTAAATATATATATACTAATATATTTATTATTAAACAGGCAAAAACTCCATATAGTAGTGCTACCTTGTGCTAACCAGAGTAATCAATGGATGCCAGAAGGCTTGTGCATAAAATCCCTATCTAGTGCCTACTCATCCAATAACCCCAGACTAGTTTCTGGCTTGTGGCCTTCATCAATGAGAAGCCTTGGATCTGAGAGCACTGCACCTAGATCTTAGGATCTAATGCAACCCTCCAGCAGCCACCCTTTACCTCTATTTCACTACAAAACTATGAGAATGAAATTGAAAACACAATAATATTTTCAATCTAAGCTCAATAGCTTATATAGTCATATGGGTCTGCACTCAATTCAGCACCCATACATTTTGGTGACTTTGGCTCTTTAACAACCATAGCCACCATTAGATAGGGATTTTATGCACAAGCCTTCTGGCATCCATTGATTACTCTGGTTAGCACAAGGTGGCACTACTATAAGAAGAGTTTTTGCCTGTTTACTAACATTTATGTGCTAGCATGAGATGGTGATCATGTGATATTTATTATTGTTGTATTTGAGTGTTCATATTTTTATAACTGTCAATTTGAGTCTGCTTAATAGAATTGGCACAGTCGGACAAAAGGAATATTTTTCCCCATTGACTGGAAAAGTAAAATAAATATGGGAGTGCAGCTAAAGACATTCATCGTATTTACAATACAGTGATTATTAAAATCACTTAGATCTGCTTGAATAAAAAAAACAGATTTAATAGATCTGAAAAAAAAATTGACCACAAACGTTATAGGCATGTTAATTGAATGTTTAAACCAATCACGAGAGCTTTACTCATAACAAAGTGACAGGAGCTTACCCTAATGGATTGTTAGCTTTGTCACAATTGATTTTGAACAGTTACAAACTGTAGTTGTAAAATTAACAATCGAGCGGTAACTCGTAATTATTTCTTTAATGAGTTAAAGAGGAAAATAAATCAATGGCAAATTTTACTAACTCCGTGGTAGTTTTTGACCCTGCACACCCTGAGGACTGGTCAAGCTATAAAGAGTGATTAATGTTTTACATACTACAAGCTAACCAGGTCAAGAAGCCTGAGGTAAAATTAGCCACATTAATGACCATAATAGATCTTCAAACTTACAAGATCTTGTCGACTTCGCCAATTCTGTTGTTTCGTCTGAATTGCAGACTTAAACTGACAATTATAAAAAATATGAACATCCAAAGTTTAATTAGTATAATTTATTAATAACAAACGTACTTACATAATATACAATCAACAAACACAATACCATGTATACCAAACTTAGTTAAGGCTGAACTGATCATGCCCGAATGACTGGACTCACTTCCAGCTGTATGTAATGGCTTGCCTCATGGGTTTTAGCCGAGACTCTTCCAGCTGTAATAGACAGCTTGCCTTGAGTCATTCCTAGTTTTTGGAACTTTTAGCCCACCATGGACTTGCCTCACTGTGGTAGCCTTATAGCATAATGACTATAATAGAAACATTCATTGTTAGCAGTAGTTTCAATTGAGAGCACATTTAGTCATTTAGGTTAGACAGAATCTCTCCTTTCATCAAAAGAGGCTGACTATTTATTACCAGATCCCCAACCTTACTGGCAGCCATCGAATTTTGAGAGCATCACTGCCTATTGGTCAATACTAATCATTGACTGTGTTTTACATATCTGTTTATACATTGGTTAGCAGTAGTGAATGTTCAATCCAATCATATAAGGAAGAAATATGGGCAAGTCTACTTCTGGTTGCAAGGTGAGATATATCAAGTTTAAAAAGTTAAATGTCATCTTTTAAAATCTGTTTGAATAATAGATATGCATAGATAACTAATCAAATGGTTATTGGCCAGAAATTCATGAGACATTCAGCGACTAGAAGGGCCAAGTCTTGGCTATTATCCATAAGCCATGCCTTCCAGAAGCTACATCTAACAATTCAAAACAAAGCAAAACTCTCCATGTAGTAGTGCTATCTTGTGCTAACAAGAGCAATCAATGGATGCCAGAAGGCTTGTGCATAAAATCCCTATCTGGTGTCTACTTATCCAATATCCCCAGACTAGTTTCTGGCTTGTGGCCTTCATCAGTGAGGAGCCTTGGATCTGAGAGCACTGCACCTAGATCTTAGGATCTAATGCAACCCTCCAGCACCCACCTTTTAACTCTATTTAACTACAAAACTATGAGAATGAAATTGAAAACACAATTAATATTTTCAATCCAAGCTCAATAGCTTATATAGTCATATGGGTCTGAACTCAATTCAGCACCCATACATTTTAGTGTCTTTGGCTCTTTAACAACCATAGCCACCACTATGCTATTAGGCAGGATTGGTGTTAAACCACTAAACATCACATGATCACTATCTCATACTAGCACATAATTGTTATTAAACAATTCAAAACAAAGCAAAACTCTCCATATAGTAGTGCTATCTTGTGCTAACAAGAGCAATCAATGGATTCCAGAAGGCTTGTGCATAAAATCCCTTCTGGCATCCATTGATTGCTCTTGTTAGCACAAGATGGCACTACTATATGGAGAGTTTTGCTTTGTTTTGAATTGTTTAATAACAATTATGTGCTAGTATGAGATAGTGATCATGTGATGTTTAGTGGTTTAAGCTTCATCTAACTTTGCATCAACATATAATAAATTGTATTCTATTTTTATTAATATTTTACTTTACAAATTTTATTAGCCATCACGCATTTTTAAAGTCTTAGATTATTTAACAACTGAGTTTAAACTATCTGAAAATTATATCTTTTCTTTTACTAGAAAATAATCACAGATTTAGTGTCTCTGATGCATTTTAGACAGCGAAGCAGTTCAGTTACTAAAACAACTCAATAGCCAGCAATTTCCTTGGCGCAGATTTTAAAAGCATTCCTTTTTTAGTACTCTGATTTTTTTTGCTTCTAATCTGTAATTTATAAACTATATAGTTCTCAAACTAAATAATGTTATAAGTATATACTACCTTCTTAATTAATATCATCTAACATCTCTGCTTAATGCCTTTCTTTTTTTATTGCAGTTTCTTACTAATAATATATATTTTAATGTCTATTTCTAAGAGCCCTACAATTGAATTTCTTTGTTTTATTTATTTATTTTGGCACTATTATTTAACTATTACCTTCATAAATGCATATCTGTATATATAATTCTTTCTCAAAAGTTTAGTAGATGGCAATAGAATATTATGATTAAGCTATAGTTTGCTGACTTCAACAGAACATCTGCTTCTTCATAAATTTTAATGAACTCAGTACGTCATTAAAATTCATATGTTTACAAATTATTTAAATTCTTTTACAAGAGGTTGCATATTTATTCACTACACTGTAATTAAATCTTAATGGATTTTTTTAATTATTAAACCAATATTAAAAATGAAAATCTGAACTTTTATACATATGTCCAAAAATATAATAAGATATTTATTCTATACTTGGAAAATTAACATCCATTCAGTAAGAGAAATGTATACATTATATGCATCATCATAGAAGTTATTACATATGTATGATAGATTTGGACATTTAACAGAAATATAACACAAAGACTTCAGACCAGTCAATAAAGTAAAAGATTTTTTTTTATTTTTAGATTATCTTAAGAAATTTATTGTTTCTAATTATTGTTCAAAGGTTACAATGAATATACTAAAGAGGGAATATATAAGTGGAGCCAATGTCTATAAGACCCTATTGATAGATTGATTTCAGTTGTTGTTGAGTTCATTCCGTGTATATCTTGTACCTAGGCCACAGTTTAGTGAGTTTGTTCTGTGGAGAGCTTCTAGGGTGATTGTGGGACATGAAACAAGTTTCATGTGTCCTTGTATCTTTTTTTGGTGGATAGCACTTAGTCTCTATTCTTGTGTCCTTGTATCTTCTTTTGGTGAATAGCATTTAGTCTCTATTCTTCATTTTTTAAATTTTTTGAATAGGGAAGGTGTTTTCATCTAGGTTGGGTAAAGTGAAGATCTTCATACATCTGACTGTCCATAGAGCGTATGTTAGATTTTCTAATCACTGCAATTGTTTGGTGTTTTAGGCATTTTTTTAAGGACATAATTTTTTAGTAGTCTATTTTGGTATTTTTATATATAGTATTTCTTAGGTTACTTAATCCAAAGCAGATAAAAATCGTATGTTCAAACATTTCCTTTTGTCTATGGTATATGTTACAAATTGGGTTAATTTTTGTGATAGGTCATTTGTAATAGAAAAAGACATTTGTCGACATTGCATCTGTGTTTATCTTTATCAGAAGGTCTAGGAATTTTGGCTCCATGGTCCAATATTTAAAAAGAGATTTGTATTGGGCATAACAAAAAGAGATTGAGCAGATATCACTGACATTATTCAAAGAATTGGGAGACTGGCATGGAGATGTAATGGATAAAAGAGATAAAAGAGATGATAAATAGTTGACTATTGGAAGCCTTAAACTGGATCCTAAAGGTTTTTATAAGATCTAGAAAGAGACATGATGTAAGATGATAGATGAAATAACATTTTTGGTATGATATGAAGAAAAAAAGGTTATGAATTGGAGACACTAGATCAAACTTGGAGAGACCATTCTGCATTGGATCAATAATACTTGAAAATAATGATGATGATGATGATGAAAATTACTATTTCAAGAAACTTTCCATATCTTAAAATGTTTATGCTTAAATATTTACCTTAAATAAATAGTTTCCTCCTTAAAATTCTTTACAACAGTAACAAACTCTACCAGTGCAAACCTTAGTAAGCAAAGTATGCAATGTTTGTGTATAAAAATCCCTATCTAGTGCCTACTCAACCCTCTTTCAGCTCTTATTTACCTCTTTAGTTAATTATATAGTTATAAGCTCAAGGTGAAAACACAGCCATGTTTTCAATTCAAACTCATTAGCTTGTATAATCATATAGATTTGAACTCAGTTCAGCATCCATACCTTTTGGTGTCTTTGGTTCTTTAATAACCACTATCACCATAATGCTCTTGGGCAGGATTGGTATTAAACCAGTGAACATCACATGATCACTATTCTTTATGCTTGCACAAGCCATTTACACAAAGGCCAAACTCTATACAAGCTAATGAGCTTGAATTGAAAATATTATTGAGTTTCCATTTTGGACTCAAAGCTTTATAGTTAGCTAATAAGGTAAAAGATGGCTGCTCTGCATTAGATCCTAAGATCTAGGTGCAATGCTCTCAAATCCAAGACTCTCACTGATGACAGCCACAAACTAGAAGCTAGTCTGGGGATATTGGATGAGTAGCACTAAATAAGGATTTTATATAATCCATTGATCACTGAGGTTATCACTGGATGGCACTACTTTATAGAGAGTTGCTACTTAATGTTGTGGAAATGAGACATAGTAGATTATGGGAAAACTTAGGGTGGGAAATGGAAAGGGAAAGTAAAGTAAGTGGCTAACAGGTTTCTCTGGGCATAGTTGTTGAGAGATTCCTGACTCTATTTAAGAAGAAGTCACAATGTATCACATCACATTACTGTTTTAACAGTTTGTGTATGCATAGGAATTGGTTATTGTGTGATGTTTTAGGTTTTAAAATTCCTTACTTTGTATTTATTCCACTTTTTTTTTCAATGCGGTTTATTATTAAAGTTTTTTTTGAGTGCCTATTTCTAAGATTTTGTTACTGTAATTCATTTTCTTAATATTAATATCTCTAATAGAGATTCTTATCTCTCTCACCATACATTGAATTTAACAATTTATTTTTCATTAATATCAGCATTGGAAATTAAGTGCTTTTTAATCATATCAATAATATTTTTTTGCCTCCGATAATCCTTTTGTTTATTTAATGAAATATTAAAAAATCGTAAATTTAAAGAACTTTATATGAGTTACTGATTGATATGTTGAGAGATGTACATGAAAACAATGCATGATCATGTTTTTTGCAATTTTGTTATTTATTAGCCTATGAATTTTTTTAAAACAATATAACTATTAACAAAATATCATAAAGGAATCTATAGAAGTCCCAACTAGCAATAGATTTATTGATGGTTTTAAGTCATTCATTTCTTTCACTATAATTATAGACTCATTTATCTTCAATTATATAGTTCGTGGTTTATGTGTGTTCATATTTATTGTGAATCATCATCGAAATCATCATCTTTATTAACCATTATTGATCTATTACAGAATGGTCATCCCAAGTTCCATATTTGAACTCTGACCTTTCTTCTCCACATCACCACAGCACACAGCATTCATCTGTCAATGTGTTAATCATTACATTTGTTTTTAATATTAACAATAATTTATAAATGATTATACTTATTCTAATGCAACAAAAAACTTAAACATTCTCATGTTGTATACTTGCATAAACATAAAAAAGGAAAGAAAAGATAGAGTCAGAAAGACTATATATATAATAACAATGATATTCTGTTTGCACAAATACAGCTCATTGTTTTTTTTTTTTTAAGTGTCATAGCATCAGCCAGGACGTGAACCGGGCAACTGCCTGCAAGTGCAAGGCAGTCGCGCTGACCTCTCGACCACCAATGCAAACTCATTGTTGCTATAGAAAAATGACAAATGGCATGAAAGTCTCATAACAAGTAGATGTTACTCGAATCTAAATAAAGATAGAAAATTAAGAAAGCAAGAAATTGAATTGATAAAGAAATAAGCATGGAAAATATATATATATTATAATATGCATATCACTCTATAAGTGAATAAATAAAAAAAATAATTAAAAATCTTGTGTTTAGTAAATACATTTATAGTTTGAGTAAATCAAGAGTGAGTGAAGAATTTATTTATTAAAATTTAAAAATAAAATATTTGTATTAAATTATATCAAATGATAACAATGGGTTTATTAAATTTGAAGAAGGAAACTCTCATGTTCATGAGCTAATAATAATAATAATAATAATAATAGTAGTAGTAGTAGTAGAAATAGTAGTAGTAGTAGTAGGAGGAGGAGGAGTGGTAGTAGTAGTAGTAGTAGTAGTAGTAGTAGTAGTAGTAGTAGTAGTAGTAGTAGTAGTAGTAGTAGTAGTAATAATAATAATAATAATAATAATAATAATAATAATAATAATAATAATAATAATAATAATAATAATAATAATAATAATAATAATAATAATAATAATAATAATAATAATAATAATAATAATAATAATAATAATAATAATAATAATAATAATAATAATAATAATAATAATGAGGACTGTGTTATTGTTGGTTACTAGGTGATAGCAACAAGATTAGCAAGAAGAATATGTATACTGTTTCATCTTTAAAATTTTGTGTTTTATTTCCATATTCTTTTACCAATAGATTCTGGATTTATAGCAAAGTAATAATGCACTATGAGTAAGAAAGTCATGTAGAATGGGGAGGGGGATAACATAATTTTCCCTTTTTTAATTCTATGAACAAAATGAATTGAATAACAGCAAATGCTATGCTAACCACCATGAAGCTATCAAACTGTTAGATTTATCATGGATCATAATATCAATAAAAAACATTTGGATATCATTGAATGATTAAAATGTTTATGGATTCCTATATTTGTTTTTGCTATGATGAGAATGCCAAAGAAAACACCACAGAATAAAAGAGTTTAAACCAAAATTATATGCTAAACTTGGTAACAAATGCCAATAGACCAATTTCAAATTATCTGTTCAGATAATTTTCACTTTCACTTGTTAATAATAATTAAGAATATAATGATAATTACCAATAGATATCTATTAATAATTAAGAGTATAATGATACTTAATGATAGATATCTATCAAAAATCTCTTCTTTATTAATAATTGTAATTACTGATGCAATCTTATTTTATTATTCGATATATATTTAAATAGTAAAAAAAAAACATCAAGTAAGTCAGACTTAAATCAATTATTAACACATTATTTTTTAAGAAATAATCTAAATTTAAAACATAACCAATATTTCATATAATTTAGTTTAATTTATATAATAACTATTACTGTGAAAAAGCTTTACTTAATTTGAAGGATATAATCAAAATTTCCATTACATTTTTTTTATGGTGTGAGAGATATTCTGTTGTTAACCCTTTTATGATTGGATGTATTAATAATTTTAATTACAAGTCATATTTTCTAATTACAATCTGGCAGAGATAGATTAGAAATATAAATTGACTAATGTTAGATTGTAATTGTTAAATTTAAAAAATGATATTATTTGTCTTATTCATCTAAATGAATTAACATTTGTTGGTAATTTTCAATTATGCATACTGTGATTGCTAGCCACTGCTGCAGCACCACCAAGAAGCCTGCAAGTGATAAATTTCTATACAAAATGATTTTATCACACAATTTTTCTTTTATTATTAAAACAGTGGACTATATATCCCATACTATACATTATTAGAAAGTTAATCATCCCTTATTGAATTATATTTTTCTTTTGCCAAGCAAAAACACATATCTCTCTAAACATCACATGTTCACCATTCTACTGTATGGAAAATTTAGCCTCTGTAAAATCTTTGAGATTCATTGATGCCTTAAAAATTTTATGAATCCATTATACATATAAAACTATATTAACATGAACCCATTGGTGGTTCAGCTTACTTAATTATTAGTTATATTTGTGGCTGACTAAGTATAGCACTTATTCATTATATTTTGGATTGCCTAATTATGTGGGGCATAATTGGAGAAAACTACTTGGTTTATATTTTCTATTACATTTATGGTTATCCAAATCTGTAGATCATTTATTGAACATTTGGTTACCTAAATTTATGGGATATATTATTACTTATTATTACATTCATTATTATTGGTGATCAGAAATACATTCCACTGCAATATAAATACATAATAATGTATATAGGTGAAAACTATTTATTACTTAACATGTAAAACAATTGTTAGTAGTGGCCCCATGAAATTTTTAAGCAGGGTTATACTAAAAAGTAAGCAAGGTAAACAAATCAGATCATTTTTAATTTTGTAACCCCATAACCATTTTATTTTTCCATTGTTAAAAGATCTAATGTATTTTTTTTTCCATGTCATACCATTGGCTGGGAAGCGAACTCGCAACTGCTTGCTTGCAAGATGGCTGCGCTGACCTCTCGGCTATATTTTTTTTGTTTTTATTAACTGCTATTTGACAAATAATAATATCTGGAGTAAAAAAATCAAAACATCACATGATCTCCGTTTCATATTGCTATTGTTAATATCTGGAGTAGATTGACCATTACTTTTTATTTCAATTTTTTTGTATAATGACAATTAGGAAAATATAATTTATATATATCCAACACTAACACCCATCATCATAATTATTTAAAATACTTTTTTTTATTATTATACTTTTTTTTGTAATAAATATTTATACGTTAATTTATAAATGTTAATTACAAAAAAAAAAAAGATTTTATTGCTCAGCCTAAATGAAAACAAGAAAAATGTATTTACTCTTAAGAGAAACCAGAATAGATAAACACACCATGCTTAAATAAGTACTGCAGCTGCCACAGGGAGCAGCACCAGTGGTGCTAATTATGTCTATTGATCAGAAGAAACAAATCTTGGTGGAATTTTCTGAAATTCACCGAATATGACATTTCTGACACTACTATAATTAGCAGCATCTTTGAATAGAATCTCAAATATGGGTTTCAATAATACTTTTAAAAATAGTTAAATTAGTTGTATTTATATAATAATTATGCAAAATATTTAATGATTGTTACATTATTGACATTTTCAAATTTAATAATTTTTTTTTTCTGGAGATACTGCAGTATTTATGGATCAGCCACACTAATATATATATATATGTACTTTAACATAAGTCATCAAAATAATTTATGATGTTTACAAGTGATATTTCTTAATCCAGCTTTTTTGCTTTTTTTCTCTTCTTGTTCAAATCACACTTGCTTTTAATTGGACTTTTATCAACATCACTAACATCATTATCTTCATGAAAGTTCTCTGTCTCTTAATCTATTCCTCAAATGTTCTTAATTACTTTGCCTTTTTAACTATCAGACAATTCTTTTTTTTATCTCTTTTACATATTGTTTATAACTTTTTTCAACATACCTTTCATAAAGTTCTTCATGCAAAATCTTTATCCATTCCATTTTCCAGAATTTTCATTAAAACTTAATCTTTTCTCCATTTCTGTATTTCTAGTCTTACCTTTCCAATATTTTTTTTTTGTTTTTTTCCCCTTCAAATCAGTATTTTTAAAGTCCCGATGTTTTTTGTTGTTTTTTTTTTGTATTATTGGCTGTGTGCCTTCTTCCCCACATTCAAATAAAACATTTAACAAGCCTCTCTGTTAAATCTAATTTCAATGGTTCAAAAAATTATCTTCTATCTTTATTAAGATCCTGTTTAACCATTATAGTTCTTACTATGGTTTTTGGTCACTCTTTTCTTTTCTAGCTAAGTGCATTAAACTAATGCTTTTTACCATCTATTCGTATTGCTTTAATTTTATTTTATGTACATCTTTCTAGAAATTTTGTCAATTGTAAATAACATTATGTTAAGCTCTTACTATCTGCAAAATCTATTATATCATCAGCAATTATTATACAAGAATCCCACACCACCTACCCCCATCCCACTTCATTCACCCCCATGCTAATTGCATCTTTATCAAGACAACAAACAAATATTAAATAAAACAGAAGTAATACTGTATTACACCTTTTTACAAATACATTTTGATTTATATACAAATATCGCTCCCTGCTGCCCCCACCCTTTCTCAAAAAAATTTCTTCAACAAAGTATCCCAATCTAATCATACTCAATAAAACAAATATTAATAACTTTCTCTGTCTTTTATTTTCTCTATCTTTCTCAATTTGTTCTCTTTTTTATTATTCTTTCTTCCTTTTTCTTTCTCTCTTTTAATATTTATTTCCTCCTCTAATGTTGCCTCCCTTTTTTTTCTATTTCTTTTTATTACTCTCTTTCTTTCCTCTGCACTTTTTTCTTTTATATTTCTCCTTTTTTCTATCAATTTCTCTCTCTTCCCTATCTCCATTTCTTTTCCTTATCTTTTTATTTCTCTCCCTCTCTCTTTCTGACTCTCTGTGTTCTCTTTTTCTCTCCATATTTTCCTCATGCTCAACTACTTTTCTCATTCTCTCTACTCCTTTCGTATCTGTCTCGATCCTTTTTTTTTTTACTTATTTCTGATCCACTCTCTTCTCTTTTTCCCCTTCTTTTCTCATTTTATTATTTTCAAATTTTACATATAAGTCTAGATATCCTGAAAAGTGAAAATGACATTTTTACAGTGTCTATAATCTTATGCAAGAAGTGTGAGAATGAGTTGGAGTCTTTAAAAGATATATAAAATCTTGTTCATCGGAGATTTAAAAAATGAAATAATTTTTGACTAGATTAAAGAAGATGAGAAATTAATCGCTTGTGCTTTTAATAGAAGATATTAACTGTTAACAAGTAATTGCATAAAATGTCTTATTTTTTTATTTTTACTAAATCCAAATTGTTCTTCAAATAAAAACATAGTTATGCTACCTGAAAAGTGCCTATTCAGGACCAGTAACAGCATGTTAATCATATGAGATATCCAGAAAATTGTTCTAAAATTCTCACAGCTTGTTGAATTAAATAGGGATGGAAGAATAGTAGAATCATAGATACTGAAAGAATATCTATTTTTACAATGTGATTTACAAGTGTCAAACTTTTAATGCTCACAATATTGACGTCAACCACTTTAAATATATGCATTAATAATTATTGGTAAATATATATTAAGCTAGAGACTATCATATCATTTTTACCTTATATATAAACTTTACTCAAAGATTAATATACACTATCTAGTTAAACTTAAATACATGAAATAATTTAACTTCATCTTTTTAAATAAAAACTCCCACACCAACTCATATTTTTGAATCATTTGAATAAATATGTCTGAGAAAGATAACTGATCCTCAAGATGCATTTCATGTGGAACCAACACCCTTCAGTTGGCATAGGTTGTACTCCCTTACATGTTTGCACCACATATTCAGTAATTATCAATACCAAATTATTATACTTTAATTTACTTGTGTCAAACTTTTTGCAATCACAATTATGAATTAGATCCTTCAGATTAATACATTAAGATTATTATTAATTATTTATTAATGGTTAAAGATTATCATATTATTTATGCCTTTAAAATGTATGGAAGAATAGAAGTTTTAATTATATCTAAAAAAGAATATCTGCCATGCTCCATTATAATTATCTTCTAATTCTTTTGAACATTTTTCTCTCATAAACTTTACTAATTATATTAAAATTTCATCAATTCTCTGTGATTTTTTAGTTTTTATTTCTATTAAAACTTTTATAACCTCTTACTTTAGCAATACTTCTCATTTCATCCTTATTTACTTGTGGCTTTATTTCTAATTAGTACAGATACAGATATTCTCATTAATATTATCCATATAACAATTTTTTTACTAATAATTTACCCCCTATTTAAATGCTTTTATTTAACTTAAATTATTGTTATTGATTTTTAACCTTCTGCCAAACTGATTTTGTCAAATTTTGTGCATGTGTTTGGTTTTGATGATAATACAATATGCCATTGTTTGCTTTTTAGTATATTAAGTTAGTTTTATTTACTAATCTTTATATTTCTACATTTTTTCACTCCATTTCCTACATATATTTATATCTACAAAATTCATAATTTTCATCAAGCTTAGTTTCTTTCTTTCTTTTTTCATTGTCTTCTTTAATAAACCTTTTGTAAAAATAAATTAAATTGGTCAGAGTTTAATGTTATGTCTGAGATAGCATGTAATTGGATAGATACAAGATTGTTTCAAAAATAAGTGCCAGAGTAAAGTAATAGATCTTGGGGTTTTGGTGAGAAACAGTCATTCTTGATCAAGCTGTTGGTGCAAACCAGTAGCAGCAGTCAATCTTGATTCAGCTGTTGAAAAACAAGCAGCAGTTCAGTTCTAAAGAGAACAATGAAAAACAGTGTTGTAGTCTAAAGTATGATTCTTCTCACTACTATTTTAAAAAATGAATATTAAAATGGAATTGAGAAAAATTATGTGCTAAGTATTAGCTAAAAGCTGAGCATCGTCAAACTTCACCACTAAAAGTAAATTACAAAGACCCTGAAATAATCTGCAACAAGCCTTGTTTACATCCAAAAGCATGATTGTATTATTCTGTGTTAGCCTGGCTACAAATTATTACATTGATCAAAGGAATAAATTTAAGTTATGTGATTAGATAAAATTTAAGTGTGTACATTACCATGGAAATATGTGATGATGGAGAAGCTATAATAAAAAATTGAATCTATAAAAGCAAAAATTAATAGAACTGCTTAAAAAAGAATTGTTTAAAGTAGGGGTCAGCAACCTACAGCATGCATGCCAACCGTGGCATGCAGAATGATTATCAATGGCACTCTGAATTGAAATAGCAAAAATTATATTTCAATTACAGCATACCATTGGACCATCATCTACATTTTTCATATGTAACTAATGTAAATGGAAACCATGATTCAGTTTGATTTACTAATTATTTTGTATAATAAATATTCTCTTGATCTTTGCTATTTTAATAAAGATAAGAGCTAAGTGGGCTGGAAATATATATTTTTCCCAGGGAGAATTAATTTTGCCTGGATTTTTTGCAGTTAATTGACCTTTGATATTTTTGCATGCTACTACATGTTTAGAATAAATGTATATTTAGGCAAAATATTATATCAATTAATTCATTTGAAAAACTTCTAATCATAATTATATAATAATACATTTTTAGTTTTATCATGTTTTCTTGAAAAAAAGTTTATAGTTAGTGATAGTCAGGTTAATGAGACTATATAATATTGTTTGGATATCAAAGAAGTTAAAAATTTATTGCTTTTCAATTTAAAGGTCTATTGTGTAATTAAAATAAATTTCTCATAGATAAAATTTTAAATATCCATGATTTTAAAGAAAAGAACAATATATGAAAACTTCCAATTTCAAGTTGATTTTTTTATACTACAAAAAAGAGTTTTTTGAAATATTTGTTTCAAACATTTTTAATGAATGCTAGAAAAATAATTGTTTTATTTTCTTAGAGTTCATTAATCAGTTTTTAAAATTAAACCATTAAAAATTAAAGGTGTTCTGCCTATTTTGAATTACTATACATTAATTACCAATTTTGTAAACAATATGCACCAACAAGATAAATTTTTTCTATGTCAACGGAAATTTTAAGCATGTTTTTGAATGCAATATAATTTATTAAAACATACTTTTCACATACAATCCTATGTATTTTAAAATATTTAATGACCAACATATGCCCATTATAACTGGACCAATTTTTATACTATATATAATAAGATTGTAGAATTACGTTGGTGTGCAGAATAGCACCTGTAACATAGATTCAGCATGGCACCACTAAAATGTTGCAGACCCCTGGTTTAAACTAACCAATGGAATCCAACAGAAAAAAACTAAAAATTGCAACTATAAAAGAAGGATTCAAAAAAATAAATCCCTAGTAATAAGATATTTTAATGTGTACATTACATTTACATTTATACATAATTTTTAAATTAAGTAATAATTGGCAATAATAAATAATCTTATTAATTTTCTTTATTGAAACAAGTTTTTTTTCTTTATCTTATTTATCTTTCAAGTTGTAATTGTATAGAACTTTTTCATTTTTATAAAAAAAAAAAGGCAAATATGGTATTAGCTAATTTTAATTTTTTTCATGAAATTTTGTTTTCCAGCTTTAGTTATTTAAAAGGAAAATAATTGTATTTAAAAACTAAGTAATTTATGAGTAATGGTCAACAACTGGTTAATCATGTTTGTGAAACTAAATTATTATTTTTTTGATAAAATGTTTGAGAAGTGGAATTATCATATTATCATAGCCTTTCTCAACTCTCTTAATCATTTACAAGTTGCATTATTAAATAGTTGTTAAAAAATAAGTGTTAATGTCTTTATTTTTCCTACTATCTGTTCTATGAAATGGCAGTTTGTACTCATTATAGTATAGTGTTTAAGGGATTTGTAAATTATTCAAATAAATCTGTTTTAATTAAAGTAATCTAAGCTTATACGTTATATAACATTTAATCACAGTCAAAGTGTCAAGGGTCTATATGATCTTGAGCTAACTCTAGAGCAATAATGGTTAATTGATTTATAGGTGGCAGTTTATGTCTGTGGTATCACCTTTGAAGTCCAATCACTTAGATTAGAAATCAGTTTATTATGGGACTGTATTCTCATGGTACTATATGACCAAAGCATTGATGATGATTAGCATATAGCATAATACTAACATTTTTTATTATAATTAATAGATTAGCTCATAAGGATATGTATTCAGAAGATTGTTGTATATCATGCCCTAAGTTTGGCATTGAATATTGAATCTCTTTAAATCCAGTCATGTAGGATGATTATGTAGTAATGCTGGTGATGCAGCTTATAACTTATAATTATTAGAATAACTACTTATATTTTATTCCAGGGCTGTTTCTCTACTCTTATTCATTGTATTTATTTCTTTAAATGCTGAGAATCTCATGCTACTTATATTTTATTTGTTATATTCATTTTATATTCATTCCTTTTATATTTGATTGTAATATTTGAAGATGATGATGTTTTCCCTTTTCCCCATGATTATGCCCTTTATTTGTATACCATTAAAAATGGTGCAACATGGGACTCAGTGATGATCAAATTCTTGTGGTCACTATATGAAATGACCACATAAACTTGAAGTTCAAATATAATTATGCTTGAGAAGGAAAAGTTTCTATTTTGATTATAATTAGTGGTACATTTTGTTGAGATCAAAAAGCATATACTTGTCAAATGATGGTATTGGCAAGAAATCTAGATCTCCACATGTTCAAGGATACATTTAATAATATTCTGTATGTATGAGAGGGTTATATAACAAACTCCAGGTTTTATTTCTTTTAAACATAACTTTAATCACTCTAAGAGGCACCACAATCATTTTATAGATGGGTTACCTTCTTAATACATTAGTTAATATCTCTTCATCACCATCTATCACTCATATTTTTAATTACCTAATGCAATCTTTAGAACATAACTTTTTATAGTGATGTTTTTGTGTATGCATAAAAAAATTCATAATCCATCATTGGAATATAATAATAAATAATTGTATTAACCATCAAAACATCACATATTCACCATTTCTTATGCTTGCTCAAGCTATTAAAACAGGCAAAAATCTTCATACAGTAGTATTACATGCATCTCATGGATGAAAGCCACAAGCTAGAAACTAGTCTGGGGATATTGGATGAGTAGGCATTAGATAGGAATTTTATGCACAGACCTTCTGGCATCCATTGATTACTCTGGCTTGCATTGAGTAGCACTACTGTATGGAGAGTTTTGCCTGTTTTAGCAGTTTGAGCAAGCATAGGAAATGGTGATCATGTGATATTTAGCGGTTTAATATGACAATGTTATAGGTGCATTCTTTAAAATATATATATATAGCAAATTATTTTTCGCATAAGAATTAGATTTGAGATTTCATTTCAGAGTACTTTTCTAAATTAACAATGCATTACAAATTTTACTAAGATCTTTACCTTCTTCTACTTCTGGAAATACCTTATTTGCTTATTTATGCACTTGTTAAAGATTTTCCTTTTACAATGAAACTACATAAAAAGTCATATAAAATATTAAATGCTTCAAAAAGCTGGCAAATCAAAACAAAGGGGGAAAAAATCAAGAAAGTATAATAATTAGTATTTGCCTGAAGGTTTGTGAGGATAGTATGTTAGATGCGTTTAATATGTTGGACTATTTCCATCATCTATCATTAAATGTTGAATGTCTAAAAAATTTTAAACTTTATTTATTTGTGTATTATTACTAAAAAGTTGTTTGCATTGAAAAAGTTTAAATGTTTTTAGATATTCAACATTTAATGATAGCTATGGAAATAATCGATAATATTATCGCAAAAAATAAAAAAATTTTATAAGAAAAAATTGAGAAAAATAAAAAGAGTATTAAACGATTTTAAAGATTAATAAATATGACAAAGATTATTAAGAATAAATATAGAGAACTTGAACTCAGACTTTCAAGCCCCTTTATTATCCACACTATCTTATACTATTGATATACATGATCACACATGCAGAAAATATAAATATTCACCAATATAGGTATTTCATGCTAAACCAACACTCATCAGCTGGTCCAGATTACCATCCATAACTCTTCGGCTTTCCGTACCATTAAAAATCTGATGATAGAATTCCCAAATCCCATGCTGATGCCAATATTGTTGTCATGTCCATGTTGACCTCAAGTCATTCTGACTCCTCATGCATAGGACAGTATCCATTTAAATACATAGAAGAGAGATGGGCAGAATGCTGGCTTAATATGGAAGATTTGAAATACCAGGCATGCTTATATCTGGAGCCTAATTGCAAATATAGGGGATTTGAACTCAGACATCACCATGGGATTTGGGAATTCTATCATCAGATTTTCAATAGTATAGATGGCTGAAGAGTTGGAAGTTGGAGTAGATAGTAGCCTGTCTATTAAAGTGTAAGGATTTGCTATCTTAATATAAACTGAGCATTGATTATTATATATTATGGGAGATGGTAATCTGGACCAACTGATGAGTGCTGGTTTAGCACAAAATATGTATATTGGTGATTATTTATTTTTTCTGCATGTGTGTGATTATGTGTCTCAGTAGTATGAGATAGTGTGGATAGTGAAGGAGCTTGAAAGTCTGAGTTCAAATCCCCTATATTTATAATTAGGCTCCAGGTATAAGAGTTCCTGGTATTTCAAATCTCATTATTATTAAGAATAAAAAGAAAGGGTCAGGGAAATATATAAATAAGGATAAAAACTAGAGTTAAGAATTTGATTTAAAGTTAGATCTAAATCTTTGGTGTGTGATTAGTAAAAATATATGTGTGTCCTTGAGCATTTGTATAGTGAAAGGAATAATAGAGATAACTAAGTTGATAGTCTAATAGATAAATATTATATATTTGCTTTAAGATGTCAAAGTTAGACATTTAGATTCTTGAATATCGATTTGTAAAGCAATGCTCTAACCAATTGAACTTTGACAGAATAGCTCATTTAGCGGTAGTGTTACCTTCAAATTCGATATTTAAGAATCTAAAGGTGAAAGTTCGACTTCTGTGGTAGCATTATCATTGGTCAGGCCAGTAGCACCTGAAAAAGAATGGAGAATACTATTCGAAACATTGTGTACTCTACTAATCTGTGTGACATTATTACTAACAGTTGGAAAAGTTTAAATAAAATTTAAAATTTTTTAGACATTCAAACATTTAATGATAAAGGATGGAAATAGTCCAACATATAATCACAGCATAGTAATTACCTTAAAATAAAAAATAAAGTATTTAAGCAATTCTAAAGTTATTAATTTTAAATTTATTTCCATGTAAAATTTAATATACTATATTTAAAGTAAGAATTTTTTTAAAAAATTATTCCACATAAAATTTGCAATAATATACAACGTGTTAAATTTTTTTTTAAAAAAAAAATACAATTTTTTTTTAGATTATCATGATGCTGAAGAGTATTTTTTTCTTAACCAAACAAGTAATAAAATATAAACAGTATTACTTTTTAAAATATATTTATTTAATAATAACATTGATAAAAATGAAAATCATAAATAAATCACTAACCAAATTAGGTCAATGTACACATAAGAGCTTATACATATGCATTATATACAAAAACATATACCATATACATACATCATAAACATTACACCTGGGTCTCATTTTACGCGATAGATAGGTTCCTCAGAAAACATGCGCAAATGAAATCACGCAAAAATAGACGTAACTTACCTTGAAAAAGGGGAAATACGGACTGTGATTTTTCAAAAATTGTGTAAAAGCAAAGCACCAACGTAAAATTACTTTAAAATTCACGCAAAAAAAAAAAAATAAGGAAATAAAATATGACTAATAAAAAATTTCAAATTTGAAAAAAATTGATACAAGACAAACTTTTTTTAACTATAATATTTAATTTTATTCAAAACAATATATTTTTATGCATAATTTACAGTAATTTACATTTTTTTATACACATTTTAATTATTATCACTATTTGCCGATAAACAGGTTCGTTTGCAAACTGGTAAAAAATCAGATTCTTCACAAGAGGAAATACAACTAGCGCCAACATCACTCTCATGTTGGGTTAATGGTTTTCTGATGACAACGTAATTAGTAATTAATCTAACAACTAAAAATTAAATTCTTATTTTTGTCTTTAATTTTCAATTTTAATTGTGCCCACTGCTATTACTCACCTTTTAAAAATAAACTTGCGGACACTAAATGATTAATAATTGATTACGTTCTTTTTTAAAAAGCAAAAACAGAATGTGATTTAAAATGCAAAATTAACACGCACAATGTTTGAACAAATTTACATTATAATCTTGTAAAATTTAATGTGTGTATATATATAAAATGTGGAAATCATGATTTTAATTTCATTATTGCATAAAATCTTACTATTATAAAGCACTGAAAATATTGAAATTACTAAGATGAAAGTCAAATTCCAATGATGTGCTATTACTTTCAATATATGCGAAATTTATTATTTAAAGTAATAGCGCTTATCGGAGTTTGACTTCCGGAGAAATGTGAATCGTGTAACTTCAAAATCGCGTTAAATAAATCCGCATAAAAGAGACCCAGGTGTATTATATGATTAATTTTTTTACAAACTAATAATAAAAATTCAATTAAAATCATGTGATAAATTTAACTTTTTATAATTAAAAGTAATTTTACAATGAAATAATTTCTTTTGATATAATATAATTATTAAAATTGTATATACCTGAGTCACAATAAGGGATGGAATTGAAAGACATGGGAGAGAGAATAAATGATATTGCTGATATCATTGAAAGAATTAAGAGAATGAAGTAAAACTGGACTGGATATATTGTTAGAAGAAATGTCAGTAGATGAACAGTTGAAATCTTAAACTGAATTCTAAGAGATCTTAAAAGACCTAGAAAGAGACCACATGTGAGATGGATGGATAAAATAAGGAAGGGTGCTGGGGTAATTTGGAGAAAAGAGGTTAGAGATCAGAGAAAAGGGGTTGAACTTGGAAAGACCTTTGTCCTTCAGTGGCACAACAATAGTTGAAAATAATGATGATATACCTGAAAGTATTTATCAATTTATTTTTGAAATCTCAAATTTTTTCATGCTTTTTTGTCCTACAACTTTTTTTTAATATAACTTTTACAATTATAGGGGATTTGAACAAAGATAGTGAGATAGTGTGGATAGATGAAGAGTGCTTGAAAGTCAGTGTTCAAATACCTTATATTTACAATTAGGTTTTAGGTATATGGAAGAATGCCTGTATTTCAAATCTTACACATTAAGCCTGCATCCTGCCCATCATTCTTCTATGTATTTAAATAGATAAGGTTCTATACATGAGGAGTCAGAGTAAGTTGAGGTCAACATGGGCATGGCAATAATATTGGCATCAGCATATGATTTGGGCTTTCCGTCATCAGATTGTCAATCTAATTGAATGTACAATAAATCATTAATTGACATTAATTTTATACTTAAATATGTGATTGCTTTTCAATCTGCAATTATTTAATACCAAATATATGTAACACAAATGTATTGTTGAATATTCATACTTTCCAAGTTATAAGAGAGTTTAATAAAAATATCTTTTTTATACATTATATATAAAAAATATATGTATTTATTTTTATAATATATAAATGCAAAGATGAATCTAGTTGTTTTTTAATAATCTTATTTAAGAGAACAAAATAAAGTGAATACTTATTGCGATAAAATCTTTTTGAACTCCTAATATAAGTGATATACCTGAAATTAATTTAAAATCAATAAATAAAAAAATGAATATTTTTAAATATTAAAATAATAATTACTATACCACAAGATATAAGTTTAAACTTAGGAAGCTGTGTCTCATATATTTTGGTATGCAAATAGATTGCCATTTAACTTAAAATCACATATTTATCAATAAAGTCTATACATTTTAAATGAAGAGACAGAGAAAATATATATCAATAAAAATGGTAAACATAAACAAATGGTATGAATAAGAGTCTTTAAATATTGTAAATGGCATCACAGTTCTGATATTTATTTCAAACTGCAAACCAATAGTATGTCCTTGTTCCAGAGAAGATAGAATATATTTGTGAAAATTTTTAAATCCAAATATTTTATTGTTTCTACTATTTTATATATATATAAATTATTGTTTGAAGTAATAATTATTTGGTTTATATGATGTTGCTCACATCACTACTAGTTTATATTCATGATGATATAAAGAGATATCCTTTCTTGAACAAATATTATTTCAAAATACTCTGAATGATATATATGCTAGCTTTATGATGATATGACGGGAAATTAAACTGATTCATATCTTTAAAAAAATTAATCAATTGATCTAATAAAGTTACACAGGGAGGTAGATATGACTCTTGTATATCTTCTGATGTTTGTATTTTGTCTTTGAAATATAGGTAACAACCATTTTAAAGGATAAAAATATTCTGAAGATTTATAATATGATTAAGCAGTTTCGATGATTTTTCTTTTTATAATAAATTGTCATTTTTCCATAAAATTATTTCTATAGGGTGCCCAGTTCATGGGCAGACAATGTTGCTTATTACTTTTCTATTTTATTCAGTTAATTATATACTTTTAAGGTAAAAAAAAATTTATACATGCTTCTGTTTAAAGCAAAAACAAGAGAGAGAATGAGTTTAAACTATTCAGTCTTATTTATAAGATTTTTTATTGACATCAGTGTAACCATAGCAACCTTCTATATTCACTCGTTAAGTGATTTCTGGCAGTGTTTTTCTAATAAAAATTGTATTACACAACAAATGAAGTAAATATTTTAAAATTATTACATACAACAAAAACCCCGAATTTCACAATACTAATCTTTATTTCAACAAAAATTAAACAATTTATACTACACTTTCAATATATTATATTGCAAATATATATTATACTAATATAATATATTGGACTATTTCCATCATCTAATATGTGTATTGAATGTCTTCAGAAAAATTTAACTTCATTTAAATATTCCAAATACATCCATCTGTTAGTAATAACACATTGAACAGGTTCATATACGCACAACGTTTTGAGAGATATTATTCTCCTCTCTTTTTCAGGTGTTGTTGGCCTGACCAGTGACAGTACTAGGATGGAATTCAAATCTGGATCCTTAGATTTTTGAGTTGTAAGGTAACACTCTAACCAATTGAGCCATCCTGCCAAAAGCAACAGTCTGACTGTTTTGTATTTTCTTAGGTTACTTAAACCAAGGCAGGTGAGAATCATATGTTCAAATGTTTCCTCTTGTTTATGGCAAATGTTACAAATTGGATTAATTTTTGTGATATGTCATTTGTAATAGAGAAAGGCATTTGTTGGCATTGCATCTGTGTTTATCTTTATCAGCAGGTTTAGGAATTTTGGCTCCATGTTCCAATATTTGAAACATGAGGTCAGCTTTTTATTAGTAATTCCTAGTTTTGGGTCAACCGCTTTGATATTAGGGTGTGTGAGGTCATAAATTTCCCATAGTTTTTTTTAGTAATATTTATGTATTTTTGTAAGTGCTTGTTGACTGTGTTAAAACACCCTGTTTTTCTAGGAGGGGCTAATGTTGTAATTATACTTTTCAATTAGGTTATATATCTGGCTAGGTGCCTTTTGAATGAAGAAGGCCTGGATGGAATGCATGGACATGCCATTGAGCTTCCTGGGCCTTTGCATTTTCTGCATACTGATTAATGCTATTTTCTTATCCCAGAATAGTCTGGCACAGAGAGTGTTGATTTTTTTAATGAATATATTTGTGATTTTAATTATGGGAAAGTAGTAGTTGATCTTGCTCATGTCTTTCTGAATAAAATAACAAAGAAATTACACTATTGACATTACTATCTATCACATAGTTATCCTGACTATGAAATGAAGTCTTAATCTGTTTCTCAGAAGGTTTATTCTCTTTCTCTTTCATTACATTATTATAAACTTTTCCTAGGAATGATTGCTTAATCTGTTTCCTATAATATATATCCCCTTTTTTCTACATTATTATAGCTGTGACTCTTTCAATAACTATTTTCCAGTAGAGGCAATATATATGTGTATATTTCCCAATTATGTCTGTGTGTATGTGCATTTGGGTATACAGTGCTATGAAGCTCATCATACATTATATAGGAAAACCTCTCCATACAGTACTGCTACCCAGTGCAAGCCAGAGTGATCAATGGATGCAAAACAGCTTGTGCATAAAATCCCTATCTAATGCCTATTCATGGCTTTACAGTTGATTAATAAGGTAAAAGGTAGCTTCTAGAGGGTTGTTTTAGATTCTAAGATCTAAGTGCAGTGCTCCTAGAGTACAGAGTAGCACTTCTATATGGAAAGTTTCACCCATTTTAACAGTTTGTGTCAACATGTAAAATGATGATCATATGATTTTTATTGCTTTTAATATATTACATACTTTATAAAACATTTTAGTTGATGGTATTTGTAACTTCTTCAAAGAAGATTTATAAGAAAATTTGTAAAATACTACACTTTACTTTTCTCAGAATAATTATGACAAAATTACAAGTAATTTGAGGCACTGGCAGGAAAGCTATATCAAGTACTCTTATAAATCAATAAATGAATAAGTAAAAACTGAATGCTTTCAAGGCCTCATATTCATAGCTACAAAAATAAATAATGCTGAGTAGTGAGTAGATGGTAATATGCAAATTATAACTAAATTTTTTAATTTGTCCAACACTTAGAAATATCAAAGCAAGTGTCATGCCTGATAATGGAGTTACTTTGTTGTTAGTAATAGGATCTATTTCCTTGATTTTTTATTTACAATCATTTTTTCTCAATGCAAACTATTCTAGGGTTGGAAGGTTTGAGTGCTCTAAGAAAATTAAAAAAATATTATTGTTCTTCTGTGCTCTTTTATATGTATATTTATGTGGATGGCTCTATTGTTAATAGTGGCTTTGGTTTCACTATGGTAAATGGCATGGCATCCAGACTAAGGGCATGAGGTGCTGTAAGTGACAAGGGGGGTCTAATTGAGGTCCACTTTATTTTTATAATTGTTTATAAGATAATTAGTGCTGGTCAAGTGCAAAAGCTGATTCTAAATTTGTTAGATGATTAGAAATTTTGGGAATGTAAGGGAGGGTGGTGTGCGAAAGGTTCAGATCCCTTACATTGTCTATAATTTTTTTGTAAAATTTAATTTTGTTAATAATTGTCTTATATTTGAAATCTGCTTTTAATAAATCATTGATATAGAGAGAGATGTTATCTTTCCTGTTGGATTTGAATTTACATAAGTGTAGGTTCCTAAATAAAAAGGCATTTAAGTCCGTAAATTTATGAGATTTAGGAGAATTGGAGATGCATGGATAAATCCTCTGATTTTAAATGGCTTCATGATCATAGAGTAATGTATAATTCTTCCTACTCGAAGATGTAAGTCCAGATATATTAATCTTTTTAAATCATCCTCCCAAGTAGTGTTGATGGTTAAGTTGGTCTGTTGTTGAATTTCTTGTAAAATATAAATGGTTGTGTGTTTAGTAGCTGCAAGGAGCACATTGTCAACATACCATGCATATATAATATTAAGGTAGTCAGATTGATACTTGGGTATAATCTGCTTCTCAAAATAATTCAAGATGCTGGTGATTATTCCACTAATAGGCAGGCCCATAGGACAACCATTGTTCATAGTGTACCATTTATTGTCAAAAGTGATGTATATATGGTTGTCTATCCATGAGAAGGACAGAATAAAGTTAACTCAGTCAGCTGAACAGTGACTGTTTATAAGTGCCTGGTGGACGATCTGATCGATAGTTTCCTGTCACCGGATCCATATAGTTTTTAATGTCAAGTGTGGCCTGTGGAAGTCATCATTAATCATGGCATCTTTAAGTCTGTTGACAAATTGATAGAATAAACTCCAAAACCCAAATTATCAACCAATAAATGATTAACAAGCTTTGAAGCTTCAAAATAATGGACTCTCCAAAATCCATCATCATGCAAAGAGATTCTCCAGGTTTGTGAAGCTTAGAATTGGCAAACATTCTAGGGGCTTTAGTCAATGAGTGACTAATGTGGTAATATTCTGCTTTAGAGATGCCTCTATTTTTGGGTGAGGTTGGAGGATTGTGGATATAAATTTGTCCCTGTTGAGCTTGTTATTAAAATTTACAGCCAGAGTAAGCTGGAGATTTATAATTTGTTCAGCCATTTTAGATCTGTAATTTTCTTCAAGAGATATAATAACTACTCTTTCCTATTGCATTGCCAAATGTATACCATATAATACTCAATTGTCCAATCACTTTACTACTTTTACAATGCTTTATTTCCCACCCTTTTCCACAGTTTTGATTGTCCCAGCAATCTTCTTCAGAAAATTATATCTCCTAATCTCAACTTTTACAATTAAATTTTCTTTCCAGTATTATAATAACTACTCTTTCCTATTGCATTGCCAAATGTATACCATATATTCAATTGTTCAATCACTTTACTACCTTTACAATGCTTTATTTTCCACCCTTTTCTAATCTCAACTTTTACAATCAAATTTGATTGCAAAAGTTGAGATTAGGAGTTATAATATTCTGAAGAAGATTGCTGGGGCAATCAAAACTGTAAACTGTAGAAAAGGATGGAAAATAAAATATTGTAAAAGTAGTAAAGTGATTGGACAATTGAGTATTATGTAGATCTTGTAATCATTAGAATTCAAAAGTACAAACCTGATGCCTTTGTCTTCTTTAATACAAATTAAGTTGTTGGCATCCAGGAATTGTTTGGTTTTCTTAATGTTGTTGTTCCATCTATTAGCCTTTATATATAATTGTTTGTGCCTGATTGTTTTAGATATATCTGTGATGATGTTGTCTTTTTGTAAAAAAATTCTATCATTAATAGATTTTTTATATATATAAAATTTTACGATATATATGAATGTATAATGATTAACCTTCACAAATATTAGATATCTTTATAGTTAATTTGTTGATACATCAGTTTTCATTTTCTGAAAGATAGTCAAAACAGGCTATGTGATCAGTGATTGAATAGTCTCCTGTCCAGTTTCTGCTTCTTTGACCATCATTAGTCAGATACTATTGAATGACAGAGATCACAGAATGCATTCGATTATATTCATGATGTATGATTTAATTAAAATCAAAACCTTGATTATTATAGGATAAATGGTGCTAACACATGTAATACATTTAACTAAGTAGTGGTGTTGCATAAAACATTTGTTATAACTTCAATAATTCAGCAGGGAATTTCAATGGTGGGTTCATATTTCGGTAAATATTAAAACGCATAAAATTTCTAAATTATTTAAATTGGTTATGAGGTGTCAGAGTGACTTGAGGTCAACATGCACATAACAACAATATTGGCATCAGCATGGAATTTGGGCATTCTATCGTCACATTTTCAATGGTATGAATGGCTAAAGAAATGGAGGTTGGAGTAGATTGAAGCCTATCCATTAAAGTATAAAGATTTGCTATCTTAATATAAACTGAGCACTGATTATATATGTGAGAGATGATAATCTGGACCAACTGATGAGTGCTGGTTCGGCACGAAATATATATACTGGTGATTATTTATTTTGTGTGGTCATGCATATCAGTAGTATGAGATAGTGTGGATAGTTGAAGGTTGCTTGAAAGTCTGAGTTCAAATCCCCTATATTTAAATTGGTTATTTAAAATAAAATTAAGCGCCAGAAAATTATGCTGGTCGTTAAGTACCACAGATAACATCTCAAATTGATTTCTGATGGATTTTAAAGTTGATGCATTGTATCAGATATCCTTATATGTTTTAGACTAAAAAATTCAGTCTGTTTACTATATCACGTGTGCGGTCATGTGTATCAGTTGTTTGAGATAAAGTGAAGGGTAAGTCTCTCTATTTAATATTTTTTTAGTAAATAAAATATTATTTTCAATAAAATAAAATACTAATTTTAAAATAAGTACTTTTGAAATAAAAATTTGATATAGGTTCAAATTTACAAAAGCAAACATTCATTAATCTAAAATAACTTTTAGTATATTACGTTTTTTAAAAAAATAGAAATACGAAACTAAAAATTAAAAAGATATTAGAGAAATACACTTTTTTGCATTTTTTTATAAAATTTATTTTAAAACTTTTAACACCGAGGCTGACAATTAGTAGAGAAATTAAGATGTCCAAATATTAATACAATACTTGTCATATTAGGGTATTCTTGAACTGTTTGTTTATTCCAGAAAAGGGGCGGGGAGAGACAATTCCAAACGAGTTCGTGTAAAACGTTTCTTTCCATGAATTAATAGAAAATATAAACGAGTCAATCATTTAAACTAATGGTCATTCACAAAGGGTCCAACAAGTGGCTTCTATTACCGACCATCTGTGGATAGTAGGCGCGCAGCAACATCAGAAGATGGAAATTAACAACGCTTCTCTCTTATATAGTTAATTGAAGCCAGACTTATTCTTTTCAAAATATCGTTAATTTATTATTTTACTTTTTTTTTGGTTTTAAACTTTATAGTATATATTTTTTATTCGCGCGTAAGTTCTTTATAGTTTTATTCACTTATATATGACAAATATTTGCTCTGAATGATTGGATGTAAGAATACAGTTGTAGGCTCTGGACTTCAAACTCCATGAATCACAACCCAGCTATATCATTTTTGGAATTTTGAATTCCTTAAAAAAAAAAAAAAAAATCGTGCAACTAGAAAAGTTAAATTAATACAATTCATTATAAAACCTAAATTGAATGATTGATTATTTATCGTGTGGGTGATATATCTATTATACAAAACAATTGGTTCGAACTCAGACTTTCACACGACCCACTACTGTTAGTGCCATCTCATATTGCTGACCCACCTGATCACACACATGTTGAAAAGATAAATAATCACCAATATTCGTATTTCATGCTAAACCAGCAATCATCAGTTGGTCTAGATTACTATCCTCACACATATATATATAATCAGTGCTCAGCTTTATATTAAGATAGTCAATCTTCATATTTTAATGGACAGGCTTCAAACTATTCCAACTCACAACTCTTCAGCCTTCCATTTCATTGAAAATCTGATGGTGGAACGTTCAACGCCCTTGTTAGTGCCAAGGTTGTCATCCTACCCATGTTGACATATTAGTCATTCAGACCCCTCATGTACAGGAGAATAATCCATTTATATGTACATATGCGAGGGATGGGCAGACCTTTTACACACTATTTATATAAATTAATATATTGTACAGGCTTAAGCCTGCATTTATATATGTAATATATGTGGCACTAACAAGGACTTTGAACGTTCCACCATCAGATTTTCAATGAAATGGAAGCCTGAAGAGTTGTGACTTGGAATAGTTTGAAACCTGTCCATTAAAGTATGAAGATTGGCTATCTTAATATAAAGCTGTGTACTGATTATATATATGTGTGAGGATAGTAATCTAGACCAACTGATGATTGCTGTTTTAGCATGAAATACGTATATTGGTGATTATTTATCTTTTCAACATGTGTGTGATCAGGTGAGTCAGCAATATGAGATGGCACTGAGAGTAGTGGGTCATGTGAAAGTCTGAGTTCGAATCCCGCATATATTACATATATAAATGCAGGTTTAAGCCTGTACAATGTATTAAAACAACTGGTTGTAAATAACAACTGGTTGTAAATTAACTTTTATTATTTATCTAAAGAACAGTTTGTCTTTAGAGAGAACAATAATAAATAAATAATATTAAAATATTTTTTGGAAAAAGCAAATTCAGTGTATCAGTGAACTTCAAGTTAGCAATTAAGTCAATGATTTCCCAATATGAAGGGTTAATTGCAAAGAATCAATAACCAGTGCCAAACTAAGGGTATCATCATTCAGAGGGCTAAGCATTACTAATCCGAGAGTATCATGTATTGCTTTGCATATTACTATATAAGTTCATTAAACATTTAAACTGCAAAAAAAGTTTTCTACTAAATGAAAAGTTTTTTGCCTCCTTTAAGACATTTTTTATGTTCACTCCTGATGATGACAGTTGTTCTTAATTTGAGATTAATCTCAGAGGCAAAACTCTCCATACAATAGCACCATTCAATGCAATCCAGAATAATCAATGGATGAGGGGCGCTACTATATGGAGAGTTTTGCCTCTGTGTAAACAGTTTGCGCCAGCATAAAGAATGGTAATCATGTGATGTTTAATAGTTGAGATTAATCATATGGTGAATGATTTTGAATGGATTGCTACTAGCTTTTAATTCTCAGTTTAAAACTAAGAAATATCATGATCTTCTTTCTTGCATGCTTGATAGTTCAAACTAAGATTAGTTGAGCTTTTTGAAGGTAGAATAAATGTGTGGGTGCGTGATGGTGTGACTGATGATCTTTTATATAGTTACAATCTTAACAGACAAAAATAAATTATCCCTTTCTATAAACTATAAAGTCTTCAGCAAATGAGTGGATGGTAATCAAAGGTAGAGATGATGTAGAATTTTTATTGGGAGATATTAAGTTAAGTGTGGTGAATAGATATAGTTATTTGGGAATTATTTTAAGTAATCAGAAAAATTATTTGGATGAATGGGAGATAAAAATGATAAATGAAGCAAAGAAAAGAAAGGTATTGATAAAGAAATTAACAGTGTTTTCATGTAATAAATAAGATGAAGCTAGAATTATATGGAAGGGAGTTGCAGTAGCAGGGTTAACATATGGTAATGATGCATTATGTGCTAGTAAAGGGGTATTAAATTACTTAGAAAAAGTTCAAAGGGAAGTAGGAAAACATGCATTGGATGCAGATGTATGGACAGCAAGGGAGGAAATTCAAGAAGAAATGGGATGGTCAAGTTTTCATATGAGAGATGCAAAAAAGTAAAATGAAAATGTTTGGTAGATTGCAGTTTATGGATATTAAAAGAATAGCCAAAATAATATTTAATTGGGTTATGAGTAAAGGGCAGATAACAAGATGGGTGAAAAAGGCAATGTGGTATGCAAAAGATTTGAATAAAGAATTTATATCAGTATATTTGTACAAAAGATGGAATGATTGTGTTAAGAGGATTGTTGAGTGTTATAGTGGTAAGAAATGGAATAAAATAATAGATTTATTAATAAAGAATAGGGAGTTAAAGAGATGGAGAACTAGTATGGAGAGTAAAAAGAGTTTAAATATATATAGAAATAAACAGAATATTAGGTACGAGTTAATATATGATAATAGTAAGGAAAGTAGTTTATTGTTTAAGGCTTGAATGGGATCTTTAGCAACAAGAGAATATACATGTAAGTGGGAAAATATGGGTGATTTAGTCTGTAAATTATGTAAGGAGGGAATAGAAAATATTAGGTATCTGTTAATTGAATGTAAGTGCTTGAAAACAGAAAGGGCATATATAATGAAGTTATGGAAGAATAAATATGAAAAAGTGATTATACAGAAAGTGGATTATTGGTATTTATGCTGGGTTTGGGAAAAGATAAGGGGGGTTTAGATATAAAGGCCATATAGAGTTGATAAAGATCATGTTGAAATGGGATGGAGCAGAATATGGCAAAACTTAGACTGGGAAATGGAAAATAAAGTGACTAACAAGTTTCTCTGGGCATAATTGTTGAGAGATTCTTGACTCTGTTTAAGGAGAAGCTATAGTACATCACATCACTTAATTTGATGTTCAATGGTGACTCTATTTAATGCTTTATAATTTTAAAACAAAAAGACGGGATAAATTGGAAAGATTGTTTAATATTAAATGGGATATTACTGAATTTTATAAAGTTAAAAAAAGATAAAGCAATTGTTTTGAATAAGTATATACTTATTTTACTATAAAGACTCATTATTGGAAAAATAAATGGAAAGGATTGATTATAAATAAGAAGTGGAAGAATAACATACTGGAGATTGATTTACATCAGATAGAGTGGCAAGATTACAGATAGAGTGTCGATTCAACTTAATGGGAGGTACTATATGCAGATAATTCATGCTTATGCCCCACAAGTTCTCATTGTAATAACCAAATAAAGGATTCTTGTGTAGATATGTGAAACACTTTTGAACAGACTAAATAACATTTTAAAATTATCATGGGACATTTTAATGCTAAAACTAAAAAACTATTAAAAGATAAAAGTGGAAAAGCTTGAATGTGGAGTTAGAAATGAAAGTAATTATATACAAACACTTTAAAACGCTGATTGAAGAAGCTGTTAATAGCAAACAATCCAAATGAGTTAATCCAGGCTAAGCACTTTTGAGATGTTATCCCTCATAATCATAGCCAAAATAGTAATAGTTGTTGTGATATTATTAAATGGTAATATATGCAAATGCATATGTAAATTAATCAGCTTGTCCATTTCCTGGAGATAGCAAAGCATGTGTCACATCTACTAATTGTGTTATTGTCGTTAATGATAAAATATGCTTTTTTTATCTTTCTTTTGCAGTCGTTAGTTTCAGTGCACACAATTTTGGGGTTGGAGGGTTTGAACCTATGACCAGCCTGCTTTTCATGTTCAAGGAATATTGAAATGTTGTCATTGTTCTTTTGCACTCTCCTGTATGCATACATATGCTGAGTGGCTGGCAGAATTATTACAAGAAGATAACTGTATATTACAAATGCCTATTACTTTTGAAAAGAATTCAAAATGGGAATATGGCAGCATTTAAGTGAAGTTACAGCAAAATTATATTATGTTTTCCCTAACAGAAAATACTATTTCAAGGCAGTGATGCTTTAAATAGACTCAAGTGATAATCCCAATCATCAGTTGCTAGGTAAAAGTAGAGAGACAAATAGTTATTAAAGAGACATCATTATTAGTTTATATCCTTATAAAATATATGCAGTTCAGCACTTTTCATTAATATAAGAATATATGAAGATAAAAAAGAACATGAAAATATTTTAAAATATATAAAATGTCTCTTTGGAATTCTGATAATTGGTGGTGGAAAGAAGAATTAAAAAATAATATAAAAAATATAATGCAGAGAAGAGCAAATGCGTAAATAACATCTTGGTATTGGAATGAAAGATGTTTCAACATGAACTAATGTCACTTTAAAAAAAACTAAATGATACCATACAGTGTTTAAAAGAATTCTGAAAGAAAAAACTAGCAAAGAAGAAATAAGAAAACAACATATGACTAAAGATTATAAAAATCTTGTGAATTCTTACATATCGTAAATGAAAAGATAACATGCAATTAGAATATGTGTATTTGGAAAGTCTTTACCAATAGCAAATAATGATAGAAATTTTAGGTAGAATTAAATAAAACAGAAATTGTTGGAAAAGCTATACATCAAATGTCTAAATGATAAAATTATATGAGATTACTGGAAGATGAGATGGTGCTATTTTTCTTTAAGAAAGAAGAAAATTTGATATTCGATATAAATATATCAATCTTTTACCGATTCTACAAAATATCTTTACTAATATTATTTCACTTGCTTAAAGAGAACATTAAATTCAAATCAATCAAAACTAAAAGCTTGATTTGAACGTAGTTATAGCATAGAAAATCATATCCATGTATTAAAAAAATATATAGAACACGCCAATGAATGTGATAGCATTTTGCATTGAATTGCAAAATGAATTGATAGATTATGAAAATGCATTTGATTCTATATGCGCTTCCTGAATAATAAAAGCTTTAAACCATTAAGATATAGACCCTTTAGTATTATATTCAAAAGAATATTATAAAATTGCATAGTGATTAGATTATGGTAGTACTAGAAATATTAACATACATAAAGTTGTATAAATAATAGTTTTATTCAAATGTTTACTGATGTTTTAGATATTTAGCAAAAAATATTTTATGGATCAAAATAAAGGTGTGAAAATTATTTAGGGCACCTAGATTTTGCAAATGATGGAGTTATTTTGAAAATTATGTTTTAGAGCAGTTGTTTCCAACCTGGGTACCTGTACCCCCAAGGGAGTATGGGAAGCTTTTCTTGTGGGTATGGTGAATAATGGGTATATTAATATAGTATGTTATTAATATATTCCAAAAATAATTGTGTTGACTGTCACCCATACCAGCAATATTTCATGTCTCTTTTTAGGCACAGACCCAGTAAGTTGCATAGACTTTTTTCTTATTGCAAGGTCAATAACTCAAAATGCCCAATTAAGATTCAAGGTAGTTAGAAAAATTTGTCAGATCAGCACCTCCATGGTATCTGCATTTCCTGTGCATATGTATGATCTACTACTCCATGATATACACCTCACCCATTTATTACAATGAATAGAGTGATATTGGATAATTTACTAAAAGCTAAGGGATATGGGGATCTAAAAAAGTGGAAACCTGTTTTAGATTTTTTCAAATACTGCCAGATAAAAGCAAGAAAGTTAGACTGAACTTTAATGGATGCTAAAAAATTTAATGTTCGTTAATATTTTTAAAAACTTAGTGAATGATAAAAATGAATTACAAGAAACTAACAACTATGAATACCTTAATCAAATACAGATAAAAACATAATGAATAAAATTAAGCATAAAATTAAACTTGAATGGAAAGCTGATGGTAGACATATCTTGATATTAAAAGAATATATACCTATGCATTTGAAACATAGGTTTTGGTACATGTGATGTTTATTTATAAATATGAAGTGTGAGTATTTAAAATAAGAATGACCTAGAGACTCCAGAACAACAAAAAAGTTTATTTAATTTATGGATTTTTCAATATATATTTGAAGAGATATATATTAAGAGTATTGTAATCAAATGGCTTTATTGATTACAGTTTACATGAAGTTTGAACACCTGATGAACCAAGACTGGAATCAATCTAAAAACCTTACACCAGAACCTGTCATGATACCACTGCACTAAACCATGTTGGGTATAAAATCAAATGGCTTTATGGGACATAAATTTATAAGAAGTTTGAACACCTGAAGAACCAAAACTGGAATCAATCTAAGAACCTTACACCAGAACATGGCATGATACCAATGCACTAAACCATGTTGGGTATAAAATCAAATGGTTTTATTGGACATGAATTCATAAGTTTGAACACCTGAAGAACCAAAACTAGAATCAATCTAATAACCTTACACCAGAACATGGCATGATACCAGTGCACTAAACCATGTTGGGTATAAAATCAAATGGCTTTATTGGACATGAATTCATAAGAAGTTTGAACACCTGAAGAACCAAAACTGGAATCAATCTAAGAACCTTACACCAGAACATGGCATGATACCACTGAACTAAACCATGTTGGATATAAAATCAAATGGCTTTATTGGACATTAAACTGGAATCAGTCTAAGAACCTTACATTAGAACGTGGCATGATACCACTGCACTAAACCATGTTGGGTATAAAATCAAATGGCTTTATTGGACATAAATTTTTAAGAAGTTTGAATACCTGAAGAACCAAAACTGCAATCAATCTAAGAACCTTACACCAGAACATGGCATGATACCAATGCACTAAACCATGTTGGGTATAAAATCAAATGGCTTTATTGGACATGAATTCATAAGAAGTTTGAACACCTGAAGAACCAAAACTGGAATCAATCTAAGAACCTTACACCAGAACATGGCATGATATCACTGTACTAAACCATGTTGGGTATAAAATCAAATGGCTTTATTGGACATGAATTCACAAGAAGTTTGAATACCTGAAGAACCAAAACTGGAATCAATCTAAGAACCTTACACCAAAACATGGCATGATACCACTGCACTAAACCATGTTGGGTATAAAATCAAATGGCTTTATTGGACATGAATTCATAAGAAGTTTGAACACCTGAAGAACCAAAACTGGAAATCAATCTAAGAACTTTACACCAGCATCTGGCATGATACCACTGCACTAAACCATGTTGGGTATAAAATCAAATGGCTTTATTGGACATGAATTCATAAGAAGTTTCCACACTTGAAGAACCAAGACTGGAATCAATCTAAGAACCTTACACCAGAACCTGGCATGATACCACTGCACTAAACCATGTTAGGTATAAAATCAAATGGCTTTATTGGACATGAATTCATAAGAAGTTTGAACACCTGAAGAACCAATGAATTCATAAGAAGTTTGAACACCTGAAGAACCAAAACTAGAATCAATCTAAAAACCTTACACCAGAACATGGCATGATACCACTGCACTAAACCATGTTGGGTATAAAATCAAATGGCTTTATTGGACATGAATTCATAAGAAGTTTGAACACCTGAAGAACCAAAACTGGAATCAATCTAAGAACCTTACACCAGAACATGGCATGATACCACTGAACTAAACCATGTTGGATATAAAATCAAATGGCTTTATTGGACATTAAACTGGAATCAATCTAAGAACCTTACACCAGAACATGGCATGATACCACTGCACTAAACCATATTGGGTATAAAATCAAATGGCTTTATTGGACATAAATTTTTAAGAAGTTTGAATACCTGAAGAACCAAAACTAGAATCAATCTAAAAACCTTACACCAGAACATGGCATGATACCAATGCACTAAACCATGTTGGGTATAAAATCAAATGGCTTTATTGGACATGAATTCATAAGAAGTTTGAACACCTGAAGAACCAAAACTGGAATCAATCTAAGAACCTTACACCAGAACATGGCATGATATCACTGTACTAAACCATGTTGGGTATAAAATCAAATGGCTTTATTGGACATGAATTCATAAGAAGTTTGAACACCTGAAGAACCAATGAATTCATAAGAAGTTTGAACACCTGAAGAACCAAAACTAGAATCAATCTAAAAACCTTACACCAGAACATGGCATGATACCACTGCACTAAACCATGTTGGTATAAAATCAAATGGCTTTATTGGACATCAAACTTCTTAATACCTGAAGAACCAAAAGTGGAATCAATTTAAGAACCTTACACCAAAACATGGCATGATACCACTGCACTAAACCATGTTGGGTATAAAATCAAATGGCTTTATTGGACATGAATTCATAAGAAGTTTGAACATCTGAAGAACCAAAACTGGAATCAATCTAAGAATCTTACAATAGCATCTGGCACTATACTACTACACCAAACTATGTTGGGTATAACTTTATTGGTCAGAAATTCTTAAGAATTTTGAACACCAGAAGTACCAGAATTGGAATTGATCCAAATATCTTATGCTTCAGAGTCTGATACTAGACCACTATACTAAGACTTGCAGGACCATATTGAGAATGAGAAAAAAAGGAGGAAAGAAGAAAGAATAGTAAAGAGAATCAAAAATGAAATTCATGCGTGAGAAAACAAATCATGTATGACTAACATGATTGAAAAATGTAAGAGTCTAAACCAAAATTGGGCTGAACATATAATTAGAAGGGAAATAATAAATGAATATCTGAAGTTTTCAATCGAATCCCATGAATTTATAATGGAACTAGCAAAAAACATATACAAGGTAGTTCAATGAGATGACCAATGTCCATTATGATGTGAAAAAGGTTAGTCAGAAAAAGTGGATTAAAATTTAAAAGACATCCTGCAGTAGATTGTTAATGGTGGTTAAAAGTAATGATAAGTATGATTACTTTCACTGATATAAATGGTTGATCCCCCCTTTTACTTTGTTTTATTTTATTATATTCCATTACTTAGATTGATACAGGACCATGTTTCATTTAGTCCTTCATAGTTTTGATTATTTTTATTCTTTAATTATCCTCTGAGCCCAAGGTGTTTGAAATTATACATGAGTGTGTAAGTATGGAAAAATCCAGCCTTCAAGTAAAAAAAAGATTAGTAATTGTGATTTTAGCCAATGTAGTACTATCAGTAAATAAATCACTGAATGGTTTTATACTTGCGAATATTACCAGAAATTTCAGAATTAGGCTACAATCCATATTACCCTGATCTCAAGAGTCTGCCATTCCACTACAATTTCACTAATTATTATAATATTTTTATATTCTCATTACTTTTATGCTAATGATTAGCAAATGTGTAAGCAAAAGTCATATAGCATGGCTTAATGGTCATGTGATATATTAATAGTTATGTATCACTCATCAAACCATACAGGGCAATTGATGATTCAAAACATGTTCCATTTTTGAAGACTATATTTTCAAATAGCTATTCTGTTGTCCAACAAATGTATAAAAATGTAGCAATGTTAGTCTTGCAAAATAGGATTGAGTTAAAGCTGATTGGCTGTTTATTTAAAGGATTGAGTTGAAGCTGATTGGCTGTTTATTTAAGCAATAGAAATAATTGCAATATTATGACAAAGCATGAGATAATGATTAAAATAAAGTTAAGTATTTATATTTTAAATAAAAAAGTATGGACTTTATGTCATAAATATGACCAAAGCATATAGTAAAAAATTATCAATAAGGCATCACATGACTAACAAGATATCACCTAACCTTAGTTTACACTTTGCTATTCATTAGCATGTACTTCTATTAAAACTACTTTTATGCCATCTTATAGATAAGAATTTATGAAGCACTATTATCTGACAGCTATTGATTACTAAAGTTGACACTAGATGGCATAAAAATAATAAGAATAGAAGAATATGCTAAGGAAGAAATCATCAAATTTAAAATCGGTATACATACTTTTTGTATAATAGAAAAAAGTTTGAACCAGTAGATGTCAATAAGTTGTTTAATAAAAATCATTCCACAAATTAAATGTCATTGTATGGGTTGGATTTTGGTGAAGTTTGACTTAGTTGAAATTCCTAGATATATCAACAAAAGGTTAATAATAATTAACAATTTTTTTGCATCCTTGATTATTTTTGTAAGTACTTTCATTTTAATGTTAGATTATAAAGTTCAGGCTAAAATGTCTTTATTTTTTATTCAACTTTTTTTTCTTGGAGATTTTAATTGACAGTAAAAACAGCAAACTATGGCCAAAAGCAGCATACTCTTTTTCTTTCACTACTGCAATGCCACCTACTGTAAGCCTTAATAACTTAATAGATGTCAGATGATAGTGCTTAATAAATTTGTATCCAATGCTGTTCTATTCAATATTCCCAGACTGAACTTATGGCTTTCAATAGTGAAGAGCTTTGGATCTTTGATCCATGCATCTGAACTTTTAGGAGCTTATGCACCTTCCTTCTGGCTACTATCTTTTATTTCTCAGATTTTCTGTCAAGTTATCACCACAAATTAAAAAAATGTGTTTTTTATTTAAGCCAGCCTATCTGCTTAATCATATTAATTTGAAATCAGTTCAGTATTTATATTATGGTGTTCTTAGGCTCTTTGTGACCACACACACACTTTTATCCTGTGGCCAGGATTAATAAAAACCATACATGTAAATTGGCTTAGATTAAAAATATTTGGTTTTCAATTTGGGCTAATAGCTTGATGGTGAAACAGTGAAGTAAAATATAGCTGCCAGAAGGAAGTGCATTAGATTCTAAAGGTCCATGTGTACTGTTCCATGATTCAAAGCTCCTCACTGATGAAAGCCATGAGTTAGAAACTAGTCTTGAATAACCTTAGGACAGCACTGGATAGAGATCATGCGACATCTCTTAGTTACTAAAGCTTACAGTGTGACATAAAGGTATGAGGAAAAACTATGCTGAACAGCAGTATATAATCTGGATCCATGTGACATGTTCTTTCTTTTATGGTCCAAAGTTGCTGAAATGTTTTAGATTCCTTGGTTTGAAAGCTTGTTATTAACCATTGCACAATACAAGGAATAGCTAACATGAGCATTTTATTTATGCAAAAAAATTATTATAGAAATACAGATGCATCTATGATTAAAACTATGCATTCCATGAATTTAGTTAGAACTCAGAATGTTAAAAGAAGTTCAAATGCCTAGATATATTTTTAATTAAACAACTTTTTAAAAACACACAACAGAAACAGTACAAATAATAAAGTTATGAGAGAATAAATATAAACAAAATGATGATACAGAAAGTGGGTTCTTGGTTTTTATGCTGGGTTTGAAAAAAGATAAGGGGAATTAAAATATAAATCCATGGAATTGGCAAAGATTAGGTTATGGAAATTGAATGGAGCAGGATATGGGAAAACTTAGGGTAGGGAATGGAAAGGGAAGGTAAAGTTGCCAATAGGTTTCTCTGGGCATAGTAGCTGAGAGATTCCTGACTCTGAAAAAGGAGAAGTCAGTTAGTATTATGTTAGTTTAGTGAATTATTCTGCCTTCATATTTTTGATAAGTTTTTGTGCTAACTTTAGATAAAATGTGAAATTTCTTTTCATGTTTAATCATAAATTTTAATTTTAATATTTGCTAAACCATAGTTGTTGTTTTTTAATATTATGCTACATTTTTACATTACTTATTCTGCAGCAGTAATTTGAATAAATACTTGCATTAATTTTTGATAAAATTTTAAAATTGTTTTAAAGTTTTATTTGTTTTTTTTTATTATTCAGTGATGAACTTTATTCATCCAATAAAAAATAAAGAAGTACATTATAATTTGCAACTTAGGGGACAAGATATAACCAATATAATTGGTATTAGGGACATCTGAAAGACAAATTAATAAAAAACATTATGATTTTACAAATTTGCTGTGGATAATTGAGATACAGATATATTTAATAGCTTCCGTGTATTATCATGGATTTTAGCAAAGGAAAGTTTGCAGTACCTTGCTTTTAATGTTTTAATAATACCCAACAAATGACTAAGTAGATTCCCTGAATTTCTACTTAATGTGATGTTGCACCTAAGGATCCACAGGAATAGTTCAGCACAATGGAGACTCTTATTGCTGAGAAAACACCAGCCTGAATACAGTCTTGAATATTGAAAATTCTGTCCTTATGTGTTATCATCCAGCAATTGATTAATGATCTGTTGTAGAGTTTTGTACCCATGTTAATGATCTGTTGTAGAGTTTTGCACCCATATAGGAAGTACTGCAGTGTTTCACTTTCACCACTGCACATTTGACATTCAGTATGTATTTTGTCAAAGCCTCTTTTATTCACCAAGAAATCATTAGTTGAGTAAGGAATATACATTTATTTTTAAAATAAAGTCTAAATATTTAGCCTCAAGCTTCCATAGTTTGAAGCATTTGATGATGTGTTCATTGTTAACCTTAGGAACAGTTGGATTTATCATGAAAGGATTGATGGAAGAGTTGATGAGTGTCCAAATCCAAATATTTGAGCTTATTCCCAATCACCCAACATTAATTCCAGCACTCACAACCAAACTGACAAGCATATCAATCCAGGGTGAGTGGGGTATCAGTGGGAGTGACTAGGAATTGGTGAGTCATCTGGGATTATTCTTCTAATTATGACAAGCATATTATGTGCTCTCTGAACTAGAAAAGAAGAGATGGTATGTAGTCCTACTTTATTGAGGTTTTTGGTAGGCAAGTCTTGCTAAGGCTGATTGTGACAGTTTTTTCTCCACAGAAATCCAGAACATAGAGAATTAATTTTTGCTATGAAGGTCTTGATAGGAAGGATGATTGCAATGAAATTTTTTTTTTTCAGGAATATTAACGAGTTGAGTAGTGTGATCTTGCTATAGAGAGACAGGTAAATACCAGAGAGTGATTTAATAGTATATGTTATGCCCTTGGACATCATGTTTTGTAATTGGATTCTCATGCCCTGAGAAGAAATCATGAATGGGAACCCAAGGAATTTCTGCAGTCTGGCTAGAAAGGGTGTTGGAATTTTTTTTTTGAATGACAATTTCCAGGCCGCAGACTTGTCCCAATTGAAAAACATCTGATATTGTTCTGAATACCAGTGCAGTATGTCTTCCAGCTGAAGCAGTAAATCTTAGCTTAAGATTGTGCTTCATGTTTCTACCTACTAACCCATATTCAAACCCCTATATCCCATCCCGCTCCTTTTTGTTGTATATATATTTCATGTAAACATTTGAGATATGTACCTAAATTATAAAATTTAATGTTTCAATAACATGTTTTAAAATTATTATTAATTCTTTTTATTAATTATTAGTTCTTTTTATTAAAGTATTATAGATGCGGCTCAAATATATATATAGGAGCAAAACTTACTAACAAAATATTGATGTTTTTAAATATTTATTATATGTCATTTTTAGCTTTTTCTTTTAAATTGCTTGTTTTTCTATTAAACTATATATTTTTTATAAAATCCAATATGGAAGATGCAAGTGTTATTAATTGTCTAAAAATAATTAGGGGTTGGAAGCACTATTGTTTTAATCTGGGGAAGGTATTTTTTTTAATTAAAGTTTTACTTAAAATAAATGGGATTAAGTAGATTAAAGATTTACTTGTGTTAAAAACATGTTGTCAAATCTATTTTTAATCTGAAAATAGATTTGAATTTATTTTTGGACGTTATCTTACTGTTGTAGCTTCAAACAACTGATAAAAGAAAAAGTATAAAATGACTGAATTTTGAATCATAAAGAGATTAACTACTATTGAAAGAGATTAGCTACTCTAGTGAAATGATTGTTAACATTGCGAGGAAACTTAAAATGATGTAGTAGTAAATCCATCATTTCCTGACCCTTGTGGGTCGTTTTCCACTGCCATAATATTCTGCTACATTCAAGTGAAGTAAAGGCCCGATGGAGAACTTTAATAATGCTAATAGAAACTTGCTGTCATTAAGAAGAATTCATTTGGATCCTCAATTCGCCATGCATGTGCCATACTTTAAAATGGATTCTTAAAATTGCAAGGTAAATTTCCAAGCCGCCACCTAATAGTCAATTTAGTCTAAATAATCTATCAAGATCTCTTCTCATGTATTCTTTAACTTTGCCTTTTTTATATATATATCTGTGAATGTAATTTTGCTCTCAAATAATTTCTTTATATCTAATCCTATCTCATATGCTCTTAACTTTTTAATTTTGGTGCGGTCATTTATTTATATATATTTATTATTTGATTTATATATCTGCTTGTTTATTAATATGTCAATCTAAAACAATCTGATGAATTGATGAATTGAATTTTCTGTCATTTTTTTCTTCTTCTAAACCTTCATACAAAGGTTATTAACGTCCCCTTAAAAATATATATAATATATGTAGTACATTGTAAATTAATACGTTCGCCAGATTGTTTTATGAATCAACATTTTAGGTTCGTTTTAATATAAAAATTGATTTGTTTAACTCTGAAAATCCAGAACTCAAGCTAATTAATGCTCTGAAACATTGATTTTATAATTATTTATTAAATTCTAAATAGGTGACTTAATTGTTTTTTATATATATATAACTGCTAGTTATTTTTTATATATATACTCTTAAAATATATGCTATGTATTCCAGTTATTGTAAAATCCACGAAGGTGGAATTGAATTGTTTTAAATAGTGGGAAAGGGAAGGGGGTGAATCTTAATGTCTCTTTTACTTAATCAAATCTTAACGTTTATTTTATTAATTTGAAATCTAAATCTTAATGTTTCTTTTGCTATATAAAATCTTAACATATATTTTATTAAATTGAAATATTCTCTATATATATATATATATTATAATTGCATGGTGTATTATAGTATTCAAACAAGGGGCATTTATTTTTAAGGCAGTAAAACTTATCTCATGTCGTTAGAGACATTCATTCGTACTGCGTTTCTGTCATATAGCCTATCTTCGTTCTATATATACATGCTTCTTAATCTGGGGGTTACGACGAGTTCGAACCCATAGATTTCTTCTCAAGTCTTTGTATAAAAATGCCTCTGGCAGTGATCCCGTAAGTTTGGCACACGCTATGCATATTCTTTCTTCATATCAAAAGCCTCTGGCGGTGATCCCATAAGTTTGGCACACGCTATGCATATACACTTCGTAGATAAAAGGCCTCTTGTGTCGGTTATACCAGCAAAAGTCTGGGCCACACCATGCCTATCCACTTTTCTCTAAGCACTACCCAAGAAGGGAGTGTGAGATTTCATTTTTCATCCAGAAGCATGACCTTTTTCCTCTTAATTATTTTAGGCTATTATGTCAGCACCGCAAACTTCTTCGTATTATTATTATTATTTCTTTTGCTTCATGACCCAGTTTTAATGCTCTAATATTAAAATTAAGCTTTGCTTAAAAGATATATATATAAATGCCAATTACTTCTATTTATTAATTAAGTTTATTTCAATCATATACAATCTCACCGTCATGATATATATATATATCTATTTAAGAGTATCTATATGCCTTGGGGAAAATAAAGCGTTCGTCTTACTATTGTTTAAATAATTTTTCAATAAATATTTTTGTCATAGTTTCAAATATAATTTTTCAACTGTCTTTTGTTTATTTTCACGACCTCAATGGCGTGAAAATAATTTATATCATATGTATAATGAATTTCAGAATGCTCCCCTCAATCATATGTTAGTCACCACGTTTCTGAACCGTCAATCAAAGAGTTAATGGCAGTATTATCATAATTCTTTCTAATATTCGATTGGCATTTTAATATTGGACCCACCAAAGATGTGTGTTTATTTGTAATATATTATTTAGCTAATAAAGAGCATATGAGAAATAATAGCATGAATGACACTATGTAATTATCTATCGCTTGCTCATTCACGCACATACTAATGTAGTTAATTTATAAATGTATAATAATAATTTGTCAGTATATTAAAATATATTTTATTGTCTAACTTATCTGAGTAGTTCGAATTCCTTCTTTTCTCCACTTCCAAAAGTAAAGCCTGCTTATATGTATTTTAATATAGTCATAGTTAAGAGATGTCTCATTGTCTTCTCCGCTCTCCTAGTCGGCCGGATTTAAAATTAATTCTCATGTGCCATCACTATTATGTTATTCATTAGGTGTTTGATCTGGAGCTTATGGAGTGGGTTCGAATCCAGGTTGGTCCCTGACCTAAATCTTGGGATGGACTGGGTTTGAAGTACATTTTGTGAGTTCCAGCTCATGTTAGATGGATAAACATGTTTGCCCCTATCGTTTCACCATCAAACCTAATGACCCACTCATCTGTGCTAAGTTCGAACCTATTTAAATGTTAATAAATTTAAAATTCGCTCATGTCTGTATAAACAGTATTATATATTTACGTGCGAACCAACGCAATAATTAGATAGGATTAGTAAAATTATAGCGTACTAAATTTATTTAATATTTCTAAAAATGTTCATTATATTATTTAAGTTAAATGTAAATTATTAATTTTGTTGTTTAATATTGTAATTTCGTATGTGGATATATAATCTGTGCTATATAGAAGAAAGACATGATTTAAAATATGTAAAAGCCATTATCTAAAAATAATATTGAATATCTTTAAAAATTGTTAAAAGATTTCTTGTTTTAAATATATTTCAGGGAAAAGTTTCTCGAAAATATATTTAAAAGCTATATCAAAATATGTTTGTAAATTATTTTAAATAAATATGTTAAAAAGGTTTGCGTTTTAAAAAAATGTTAAAAGGTTGTTTTTAAATAAAAAGAGTTTCTATTATATGTAAGATTAAAAATAAAAGCTGGTCAAGTAATTAAAAAGATTTCTGGTTGTAAACAAATGTCATTAATGACCACACCTGGAATTCGTAAAAAGTAAAACTAGTTCAAAATTTACTAATTAAAATCTCCTTAGATAAGATTAAGTTATTTTAAAATCTAAATTGGACAATTGTTTGCAACGAAAAATCTTAATTATAATAATAGCTTATGGAATGTTTCTAACATAAGTTATCTAAGATCTGGATTATAAATTGAAAATTATTTAATTAAATTCCTGAGTTTAGTGAGTCTTGAGGCGATAGACTCCGATAAGGAAAACATATAAATACTCTGTATTTTTAACAAGGGAAAGAGAGCCATATTGTTCGTGAGAATTGCAGCCAGTCTTCACAATTGTTAATGTTTAACATGTCCGGCTAAAAGTGGGCATCTTGTTGCTGTTATTCTGCGGAAGAACGGGGTTTCTCTCGTCGAAATGCCTAAACCACCATCATGCCACTAACAGAGATAAGCCTAACAGAATGGGAAAGATGATGCCACCAGCCACCCAGTAAAACTCACCAAACCTACAGCAAGAACTTGCAGTCCAGATAAATAATACCGGTACCATTTTATTTTTCAAACCGCAGAGCTCTGTGTAATTCTTTATGTAAATATATTTATATAAGTTAGCTAACTCTCTTTTTGAAATAATTATAAAACTAATATGTACCCAAAACTTAAATCCATTAATTAATATTTTAAATATGTCAATTGCTATCAAAATTTCATGTTGTTAAAGTTTAAATAATCTGACTAATTTATATTTTCCTTTCATTTAAAGTACATTATAAGTGTCTAACTTAAAGTTATATCACTGCGGTTGTGTCTATTTCTTTGCTTATTTTAATTAAATGCTTTTATATTTCATATGCCAATATTTCAAAACAGTGGAAACTAATTTCATGTATATTTTAAGAAGATATTTGAAAATCTTCATGTAATTTGTTTATAGCGTCAACTTTCTGCGCTGTTTCGAAATCCTATATTTTTTTATTATTTAAATGATTTAATATGCGAAATGTGGCTCTTTTGATCAACCAGTTAAAAACTTAACCTTATAGTTTTATTTAGAATTATATTTAGCCTTGATCATATTTATAAGTATATTTGACATTTAAATTCTTAAGTCCATAGAAATATACTTTTCCTCCTTAAATATTTATTATCTATAAGTAACTTAATAGATCGAACATGTCAAAGTACAGATGTAATAATATTCCCTTTAGTAGCATAGACATTTGTTATCAGGCTACACAAAAGTTGGTCCCAATTTGATAGAGCTAATATGCTATTAACTCGTATTTCATAGTATGAAATATACTATTCTTTGCTTGACGGATGTGATATATTATTTATAAAATTATTCTCATTTTGCTGCTATACGTAATATACGTATGTCAAGATGGAGCCATGGCATTGCCAGCACATCTTCTCTTATAGGGTAGAGCAGTAGCGAAGCCTGAGCCAAGGCCAGGTTAGCACGTAAGTCCCCCACCATTCTTGAACACAATGTTCCTTTTTACACACCATTGCGATCGGTTACAGGGTACCGGCGTTTGTCGCAAGAACACTGAAGTTATTTCATCCATCCGCAGAGCGACTTTTCCTATTATTGTTTATCTGTGCCATAGTGCATTGGTAAAATCTTATTTCAGCCAACTCTCCCACCTTAACATAACGTTTTCAACATTCTGAAAATTTTCTCTCGAAAGTCATGTTCGATCGATCATTACTTGAGCTGGTTTATGCGCTCGTTATTAAATTATATTGTATATTTTAGTAAATGAATTCATGATCAAAGTTCAATATAATTATTTATATAACAGCCACCAATGTAATAGGATTTGGCTTATCGAGATTTATAGACAAAACGTAGTGATTAATTATGTATCAATTGTAAACAATTCATAAGATGGGCATATGTTAAACCCCTCTATGAAATTTAATGATTACTTATGTAAAGTGATTCTGAATTACCAAATGTTTGTGTACATTTGATGCTGAAATGTATAAAACTGATCAAGTTCATGCCAATTGTAAATAAATATATAATTAGTTTAATGTATTTCGTTCTCTGTCTCGTTATTGATCTAATTCAATCCAATTCCAATTATTATTTATAGCCTATATATGTGAAAACTATGCATTAAGTTAAATTAGATTAGTGATATATTTTAGTCGATTAAGAACCTCTCTTTTAATTATCAGAGTCTTATTGCTTCTCCGTGACCTATGTCGGCCATGTGGAAAGAGGTATACTACATGTAATTTCAAGGTGGTCATTCGTAGGGTCTTGAGTCTTGGAATCCTGGCTCATGAGTTGAAGTGTGGTCAGACTTGGGATGTCACAGTCCTAGTCTGGTCAGCTTCGGTCTCTTTTGCTTGGATTCTGAATTCTGTTACGCGAATGTACAAACTTGACTGTTACACAGCATTGGTAGTCAATCTGTAGATGGGAGGAAGATGACCACATCATCAACATATGCTAGGCATTTTTCCCTCCCAAGCCTGGGAATGTACACCCCAGGGAGATCTCTTTCAATTTTTAGAACCAGTGGGTTGATGAATGCAGTAAATAATAATGTACTCAGCATATATCCCAGGGGTATAGAGATGTTGGGATGAAATCCTGGAGCAATTCTTCCATCCATCATAACAACTATCTCCCTGTTGCAAAGGAGGTTCTCTATGATGGATAAGAGGATTTCAGGAATAGAAAGGGTTCTCCATGATGGATAAGAGGGTTTCAGGAATAGAAAGGGTTTTTAGTATGCTGATGAGTAGATTGACCCTTACTGAGTCAAAGGCAACCTGAATCTCCAGTTGGAGAGCTATGAGCCTGGAATTTTTCTGATGCCTCACATGTTCAACCATTATTTTGAAAATAGAGGATGCATCAATTGTAGACTGACCACGACATGCAAACTGTGAGGGAGATAAACTGGGAGTAATTAGAATCTTGGATCAAATTTTTAATCATAGACTCTATTACTTTGATAAGGAGAGGCATCATCAAAATAGGCCTAAGACTTGTAAGCTCCGATGGTGATCGATCCTTCTTTAGAAATAGGACTAATGAAACCAGATATAGTCCCTCAATGACCTTGCAACTTCCAGCCAGTTCATTCAGCATGTTAAGAAATGATGGGGATGGTGTAATGACTTAGATGCATTAGAAGGAACTTGGGTATTGCATATGGTCCAGGATGGGTTCTATCAGGGATTGATTTTAATTTATTTAAAATGGTGATACCATAATTCCATGATGAGGAGCATTGGCACTGATAGGAGTGCTTCTATTGTAGTGGATCTCTGGTTTTTGAAGCTTTGTCTTGAAATGATTTCTTATGATGATTAACATTTCTTCTGTATGAAATTTGCCATTGACATATATGGAGGAGGGGGTGACCTGCTTTCTTTTTGAACCTAGAGCCTACCTTAGATAGCTTCTGGTCCAGCAATGGTGACTATCCAAGAATTTCTGGGCTCATTTTGTATTCTGTCAGGGTCTTTGTTGCTCGAGTAGGGTGATTTGATTAATGTCACAGAATTCATCAGAGCTCAAGTCCAAAATGGTATGCAATTTAATTCATCTAGTTTTATTTGTTAATTGTAAAATGAATTCTTAGTTGTTTTTTTTTTGAATTCTTAGTTGTTGTTTTTTTTTAATTTCATATGAAATTTGAAATTATTTACTTGCATTAGACAAAATACCAAACAGATTTATAGATATTTTTGATATTCTAGTTGTTTTGATTTCAATATTTGGTAATTATAGTAAAACAAATTCTGTTGCTTTATTAAATTTTTGAAGAAATTTGAACTTTTTATTTGGATTGGTCAAATATTGGGAAGTTTATTGGGTACTGTGGATGAAAAGTTGAAGGTTGTTTATCACTTGGTCATGTCAGCAGTGTTTTGGTGGCTCCCCTAATGTCAAAAAATGTCATCTACTAAAAATCATACCAACTAAACTATCTATTCATCATAATTCTCTATATATTTATAAATAAGTAAAAATCTTTATCTATTAAACTTTACATATTGTAACACCTTTCTATTTCTATTGTTGGTAGACTTTTCAATCTATGCAAATTAAATGCTATTTTTACTAATCTATTGTCATTCATACATTATGTTCTGTGTGGTCTAGTGCAATGATAGAATAGCAGCTTTTAGTGCTTAAGTTGCATGGATCACTTGTTTTCCTAAAAACCTCTATGGGCTGGGCCTGCACTCCATCAATACTCTTCTGATCCAGAAATCTCACAACATTATCCTCACACTCCTAAGTCACTTTCCTGCCAACCTTGTGCATATCACTATCACACCCACTGACACTCCTCCTCTCAGTGGCAGGCCCAGGTCATGGACCTCACTCATTGCCAACATTCTTCAAAAGGCTGGCTTTGTTATACCATCCATCAGTGGCAAAATAAAGTATTGGGAGGTTTTCAGTCAGACCACGGACTTCTCCATTGTGTCCCCTACATTCCTCAAACTTACCAATGCTCAATTAATCCACAAATTCAAAAGGTGGTCCCTTGAGGCAAAATTTCTCGATTTCCTCCTCACTCCCTTCTCACAAATCAATTTTTGGGCAACCATAGGGGTTTCATGAAGATATCTCCCATATGCCAGCTCTGTAAAACTGACAATGAAACCCTCCAGCACTTCCTACCTAAATGTCCCTTTCTGCTTGGAGTGAGAAATGTCATCAACTCCTGTCTTTCCTTGCACAGGAATACCATCTTCAACCTCCATGAATCCATAGAAACAGGGGTCTTTGCAACTATTAGATTGTCAGTTTTCCTCATCTATGCACTCTGGTTGCTCAGATGTGCCATTATGTTTGACCAGAGAGTACATTCAGTGAATCAAAAGCTATTGGACCTAATTCGCTCTCTCAAAACCAGATACCAAAGTAGCCCCACCTCCACTCCTCACAGACACTTGGGCAATCCTCCAACTCCCATCCTCTCAGCCTCTGTCATAGGACTCAATCATTCAAATGTTTGTGACCCATGCGGGGCTTGCTCAATGAAGACATGCATCTTGGACTGGCCTGGACTACACATTGTTTCCCCTTTCCATTTCCCATTCCCTTTTCACGTGTATCCTTCCCCTCTTACCATGTTGCTTCTGAAATTTCAATTTATCATATAATCACTCCCTTGTAAACCTTTTTCTACCTGTATTTGTGTCTGTTTTTTTTATGAATAAACTTTCATCACTGAGAAAAAAAGTTGCATGGGTCATATCCATAATGTCAGTGTCTAGTCCTATTATTTCCACTGCTTGAACTTTTTATAATTCCCAAGCAATTAAGTGATTTGAATACTTATAGTGCCTGAAATGACTGGACCCTGTTATGTTACTTCCAGAGGCATTTGAACTATTATGAATTCCCATGCAATTAAGTCATTTGATAATTTAATTATTTTTATTCACACATTATAAACTTACAAATTTTTAATATGCTTTCAATTTCCCACATTGTTGTCTACAAATCACAACCCAAAGTTTATCTACTCAATTTTTTTAATTCTACCTAAATGATGTGAATGCTTTGTTCAATACAAATTGTTTCATTTCCATATGTTAAAGCATATATCATTACCCCTTTTTAAATTATTCTATACAATGGAATCTGAACTATGCTATATCTAAGTACATGACTTGAATTATATGCTATCCAAAGAAAAATGTGAACAAACAAACAAAAAAAATGGAGATTTTGAATGAATAATAAAAGTTTTTAAAGTTGTTTTCAATATTTTGAGTTTGGGAGTGGTCAATCAGTAGGGATAATGTTACAGATGTTCTCTCTAGCATGTTTTCTGTAATCAGAACCTATAAACATTGTGTAATCCTAGTCCATTGGGAACAAGTAAATTTTGTAAATGTTAAATTGAAATGGCTGTTGTATGTTTACCCCAAAGAAGTTTTCTGCATAGTGAGTAAATATGATTAGTAAGGACTTTGGTAAAGAGTATTATTGGAGTGTAATATGCAATTTTTGTCACTGCTATTATGTTAAAGAGGGATGTTTTTACATAAAGTAAAAGGTATGATTTCTCAAGTGATGGTAATAATGTTTCCTATTTTTAAAGCTTTTCTTGTATTATAATCCACATTGCGGTGTTGCTTAGATGAAAGAAAAATCCAGGAAAATTAGGCATTCCTTTAAAATGTTAAGATTGTTTCCAGTATATACCTGCCATGCATGTGATTTTTACATATTAAAGACATGTTTATATTTATTGGTATATTTTGAGAGCATCTGAAGAAGTTGTGGTATTTGGTTTTTTGGATTATGAAAATATTAAGATATCCAGAAAGACTATAAGTGAATTTTTTATATTAAGGCTGGGCAGATATATTCCTGATAATTCTTCATATGTGGTGAATAGGAATGCATTTAGAGGGGATCATTGAGGGATTGAGCTATGAGCAATAATTGAAGGTGAGGTTTTTCCATTTAGGGTTACATATATATTTCCTTATTTAGTAAAAAATTTGTCAGGATGTATATCAATGTAGAGAATGGTTGTGTTGGCAAGTAGACTGATTAGTATCATTGTTGGGGTTTTGTCAAATGCAGATTTAATATCTAATTTAATTATAATCAGTTGTTTTTATTGCATCTGATATAATCTATAGTTGTTTTGAGTATAAAACTTGCTTGATTGGTTGAGGAGCCTTTTTTTTTTTTTTGCAAATTGCATGTTTGAAATTTGTGGCAAAGGGTATAGCTTTATTTTACCCTTGATGATTGATTTTAGCAACTTTATTTCCAATGGATACATGGATATTGGTCTATGATTTGTTAATTCAGTCACTATTTCTTGTGTTTCTAAAAATAGAACCAGGAGTATTGGATAAAAGTCTTGTATTCTATATACTTTTTTGTTAAGAAGATTGCTAATTTTGAGAAATATTGGGAGGTTAAGTGATTTAGATGAACAAATATAAATCTTGGTATTATATGTATTCCAAGATGACATATGTCTTGTATTTCATTTAGTTTTTATGTGAATTCTTTTAGTGAAAAAACAGTCCCTTCCTCAGATATACTAAGAAAACAGGAATGGTGATCAAAAGGCTTCTCCATTTGAAGTTTGTCTCTAAAATTATAGATTGATTCTAGCATGCACTCACCATAAATTATTTCGTTTTTCACCTTGAGGACTTCTAGGACTTGAATTAGATGTGGATACCCCAATGCCCATCTAACATATTGCCTAAACTATATGTGAGACTGGCTTAAGAGTATCCTTTTTTTATTAATTGTTGGGAATTTTCAAGGGGTTCACATGTGGATTTGAAGACAGTTTTTAAAAACTGATAATTTGAGTCAATCATCTGTTGAAGGAATTGAGATATTTTTTATTGTGGATTTCATTCAATAGTCTTACCTGTAGGTGATGGGGTTGATCCAGTTTATTGTATAGGATATTATATTTATATAAGTAAACTAGGTTTGGATAGGGTCCATTACAATGTTTTTAGTTTTGTGTAGATAAATATAAATTTCAGAAAAAAGGCTTTCAGGGAATGTGGGATTGAAGGAGTACTCTGTTTTATTTGGGTTTACTATTGCTCAAAGTTCAGATCAGGTCTAACAATTATTGCTGAGTGATCAGAAAAAGATGAGCTTTTAAGGGATATGTTAATTAGATGATGAATATAAATCTACCATTATTAAAGGAAATTGCATTCATTGGCAAGAATCTCTCACCAATCATTAGAGAACAAATTTTTCATATGACATTAAAATCTGGTTTTCCATTTTTTGGTAAATACAAGAAGAAATAAATAACAGAAACAAACATTTGATTTATATATAACATTTATCAATTTTGGGGGAAAAGTTGCACCTTTAATCTTCTGGACACTCAATTAAATATGTTCATGAGAAATATTACTAGCACACTCTGATTTATTCCCATTCAGTGGTTTCCTGTTGCTTCATGTATTCCATCACCTGTTGCTTCATGTATTCCATCACCTGTTGCTTCATATATTCCATCACCTGGTTTCCTGTTGCTTCATGTATTCCATCAGCAGGGCTACTTCACAAAAAATATATAAAAGCTGATAAATAGATCAGACTTAATAAGAATATCAAACTCTCCATACAGTAATGCCACCTAGTGCAAGCCTTCATAATCATTACAGTATGTATGTGTGTGGTGGCATTACTACATGGAGGGTTTGGTACTTTTATTAACAGCATGTGTAAGCATATGAAATGGTGATCGTGTGATAGATCAGACATGTGAATAAATTCCAATATATTAGTGTTACTACAAATTGAGATTCCTTTTCTCGATATTCCATTAATAATCTACAAATGAAGAATTGTAGTATTAAAAAATTGATTTTTTTATCTGAATTGGGAACAATTTTCCTTGCCAGATCTGAGAAACAGTAAAATCAGATGAATTTGATGTTTTAGATTCTACTTAATCCTCATCAACAGATTCAACACAAAATAACCATCACTAACCTATGTATATCTGGATAAACACACATTATGAAGCTAATAATTAATGACTGTCAAATCTGACGGAAATTGAAGTACTCGTTAGAGCCAATTATATATCTAACTCCTGGTTGGAATCTCTAAAGATGTTATTATGATATTAAAAAGACTTCTCATTAAACAGACTCATAACTAAATAAATAATAATCAATTTGATCAAGAAATAAGTTAATAGAGAAGATTTGAAAATAGTTGTTTGTTGATGAAACTTTATTCATTTTATACTGCTTTTACATGTTGGTGATGGAAATTTTGATTAATTTGAACTAAAAACTAGTAGTCAAGTGTTCGTGGTCAAGTGGTCAGCACATCAGCCTTACAAGCAATTGTCCTGGGTTATCAGGTTCGCTTCCTGGCCAATGTTATGACACATGAGAAAAAACTAGTGTTAAAAAGTGATGTTAGTTTCTACTTTGTGTTTGACTTTTATAATAATGATGGTTGAAACAGCAATAAAGGCTAAGAAGGAATCATCAAGATGGTATATAAGTTGGATAGTGAAATATTTTATTTAAACGAACCAAAAGTAATGCAGGAACTACATCTATCTGTCTTTTAGTCTTAAAATGCTCACTAGTGTTTAAAGGGATTTTTTACCAAATAGCCTTAATATTTTAAATACAATCTAAAAAAATATTAACTCTAATAATTACAATTCAAAACATAAGTGTTTCATCAATTAGTGCTTGAAGACAAAATCAACTAATTTTAGTTAGAATGGTTCTGTTTGAGAATGATAACTTTGAACTACAGACTTAATAAGTCACTGATGTATTTAATTTTTTTACTGATGTATGATCATCACATGGCATTTTATATGCTTATTCATATGCTATCCAGAGCTGTCAGCTTTAGAAATGTTGTTAGTGATATTATCACATAGCATTTTATATGCTTATTCATATGCTATCCAGAGCTGTCAGCTTTAGAAATGTTGTTGGTGATATTAACCTTCCTAGCCAAAGATAAAATGGAAAACTAGTCTCGTAAATATATAGAAACTGATCTGGTATAAGATTTTTATAATTATGTAAGTGAATTAACCTGCATTTGAGACTATATGGGTTGTTTCAAACCTGAACAGTATAAAAGATTAAAAGGTGCATTTTAGATGAAGAAATGCATCAGTTTAAGCTTTGAATTCTACTGATGCAAGCAGAAACCAGAAACTGGTTAATCTAGAGATGGAAATTTTATAGCACTATATCATTTGGTATCCCTTAATTACTCAAGTTTTCTATAGATGGCTCTAGAGTAGACTGAATATTATTGATCTTATTTTTATTATATTATTACCAGATGCACCTGGACAATGACAAGGCCGTGTTTCTTTAGTTGGTTGCTTTAACAAATTATGTTTAAGATTTAATACAAATTAAACAAAAGATTTTAATATAAATAAATGTAAGAAATGTACACAGTCTGAAAGGCCATCATTTTTGTAATAGTTAAGCAAAATTAATAAAGCTAAATTTAAATTTAATTTTTTAAATATACTTGCTATATTTGATATGTGAATTTTGAAAGTGTAATGGTTTATTAATAGTGGAATTACATCCTTCACATAAAATATGCTTTGAAATAAACATTTTGGAATATTAGATACAAAGGATGGAATTATTTTCTTTGCATAAAATGCTCATAATATAAATTATGGTTTAGTTAGGTAAAGTTGTTTGTTTTTAATTTTCAATTGTGTATTTGACAGCATTATGGAGAAAGGTAATAGTTTTTTAATTGGCTATGAATTTGACATGTGGCAGTCATGTGACAGATTTATGGACAAACATACATTCACATGGATTGAGGTTGACATGTGAGAGGCTTATGGACAAACATACATTCACATGGATTGAATTTGATATGTGACAGGCTTATGGACAAACATACATTCACATGGATTGAATTTGACATATGACAGGCTTATGGACAAACATACATTCACATGGATTAAATTTGACATGTGATAGGCTTATGGACAAATATACATTTACATGGATTGAATTTGCCATGTGACAGGCTTATGGACAAACATACATTCACATGGAATAAATTTGACATGTGACAGGCTTATGGACAAACATACATACATTCACATGAATTTTACATATATAAATACTTTGCCTAAATTAATTATAGTAAAGACTGTTATTTTTTAATTTGTTGTATGAATGTAAAACATGAACTTTAGTTGTGGTGCCTAAGAGTACTAAAAAAAAATATTTAGGAATGCTTTGTATATTGTAAAAATACATTACCAAGATATTTAAAAAAATATTCAAATGACTTTATTGCTTAGAACACATAAAAATTTTGAGTGCCAGAAATGCCAACTCTGGGTTCAAACCCTATGACTTCACATTCCAGAATATGGCAGTCTAACAAGATCTTAATAGTACTATTACATAGATTTATCATCTAGCTTTAAAGGACTGGTATTGGATCAATTATTGGAAGGAAATATCTTAAATAGATTGGACATGTAAATCAAATACAGATTATTAGATCTAAAAAAGGGTACTTTATTGGAATGCAGAATCCTATTTGCATTATAAAGAATGTCTTAAAGAAACTGTAATAAGATACAGTACTGATTATTTTCTTTAAAAAATATGACCTCTGGATGAATACAAATGGAATGCATCAATTAAGTAAATTTTGAAGTCTTTCAGAACAAAGAATATTTATAGTAAAAGATAATCAGATCTTCTTATGGTAATTTATCATTTTAGTCTGTTACAAGGGGCTGGTAACTGAAATACAATTAAGAGCATACAGTTTCAGCTAGAAAACTGTTTACATAGTAGATATATATATCATTGTATGGTTATATATTCATCTTTTCTGCTTTTCAGTTTGTTAGAATGTAGTCTTCTACATCCATAATTTTTGATGACCAGAAGCCAATTTGAAATGAGTATGATCATTCCAATATTGGAAAAAAATAATTACAACTGTAACTATACAAACAATTAATCTGTGCACCACAAATATTTATATATATCATTGATGGTTTTTTAATCTATCTGCCACCTTAAGTTATGGTTTTGTAGTGGATTCTACCTTTTAAAATACTTCAATATTTTTTCTAATTGTAGCTTTCCACTACATTTTATCATCATCAACATCTCAATGAAAACAATAAATATTTATTTTTTAAAATAACTTCAAGATAATCTTTATAATGTACACAAGAGAAAACCTTCCTCTCTTGAAAACCAAGATGATGTTCTATAAAAGACTTTTTAAAAATGCCTTTTCTCTTTCAGTCCAATACTTATTGAATTTCTAATAACATTTCAATCAAATCAAAGAATATACCAACATTCTTAATGAGCAATTTTAAGTTAAACTAAATAGGTTTCTTCTGTAGGAATGTTTTTCCCAGAATTACTGTGATTTTGGAAATCAATGGATCGGACATGCTTTTTGTTGCCCCAATATGCAAAGAAATTAATGACCAAAGTATGATTTACATTTGATTTATAGCAATGTTTAAAGTTTAGATATATTCCATTTATGTTTATTCATAACATGAGATGAAAATTAGTGTTATACAGGGGTTTGTGTTGGTATCGTTTTTATTTTTATAACAGCAGTCTTGTAATTAGTATGAATGTGTTTTTCTGAAGGTTTGTGATGATGGTGTTCTAGCTGTATTTTTATATTGGACTATTTCCATCATCTAATATGTGTGTTGAATGTCTTTAGAAAAGTAATTTTATTTAAATATTCCAAATGCATTCAACTGCTACTAATATCACAGCAAATAGGTTAGTATATGTCTCAACTGTTAGTAATATCACAGCAAACAACTGTTAGTAATATCATAACAAACAGGTTAGTATATTGAAACGGAAACCTCCAATCCCTTTCCGTTTCACCATCAACCTAATGACCTACTCGTCTAAACTAATTTCGAACCTATCTTAAATGTAGAAATATTTTAAATATAAAAATGTAATATATAAGTCGAGTGGGAAAACTTTGCTATAATGGCCGCTTGAGTTGCATCATCCATTTACATACGAAAACACGCTATAATTAGACAGGTTTGATAAAATTATAGCGGAGAAATGCTCATAATTTATTATAAAATGTTTTATTAATTTTCAGTCAATTCTTAATTATATTCGCTATTATATTCGTATGTGGATGGATAAGTTAAACATTGGAATGATATATATATATTTAAGTTTAAATAAAGATACTGTAAAACATTTTCTTTAAATTATATTTAACGGTTTTCTGATTTAATGTTTTACATATATAATTGAAACTAAAGTATTTTCTTTAAATTTGCTTTTTTTTTTAATAAACAAATAATATTGTAAGAACAAATATGTTAAAAGTTATTTATTTCAGTAAAATAAAAATCATCCATTTGTAATTAAAAATGAGAATTTTGTGTAAACAAGAGATCAATTAGTGACTGCACCCCGGGTAAAAAGTAAAATCTAGTTTACTGATTGATTTTTGTTTGCAACAAAAAACTTTATCATTAAATCAGAATACCGTTCCTTCTGCTAAGCTTTAACATTCTTTAACACCTAAAAAGGAATTTAATTAATGAAACTGAATCAAATTATATAATTTATATATTTTAATAATTTTAAGTAATTAAATGTAACACCTTGGAGACGTTATCTGTTGCGGAAATTGAATTATATTATTTTGCTTTAATTAAAAGTCAATTGGTCCCGAGGTTTACGAAATTCCAGAAAGGTGTTAAAAGTTTAGTAGAAGGATATAAATAGGCCTTATTTTAAGCAGGAAGATAGACTCCATCTTACTTTTGAAGAGAGTCAACAGGAGAAGTTTTATTATTGTTCAACCTTAACATGTCTGGCTAAAGTCAGGCAAAATTTTGCTGCGTTCCCGTGATGGAACGCCGAGTTCAATCCATCAAATGCCGAAGCAACAACCACACCAAATAAAAGATGTCATAAGCCGCTAAAAGAACTTGCCTTCGTTCCAACACCATTTTAAATCGTCTCCCAACTGAATAAGAACATGCCATAAGCCGCCAAAGAACTCACCTTCGTTCCAGCTCGAATATCTCCAGTTCAGCTATAGGAGAACTGTTTTAATATTATTTAAAATCGCAGAGCTCTGTGTGAATTTCAACAACAATCATTATTTCTTCAAAATCAGGTTAGCTAACCATATTATTGTAATTTCTTTCTAAATTATTTTCCAAATAATCTTTAAATTCTATAAAATGAAATACTTTTGTAAATTTCTTTATTAATTCAATATTGTAAACTCTTTCTATAAATGAAATACTTTGCTAAATTTCTTTGTTAATTAATATTTTGCTATATAATTTAATCACTGCAGTTATATTTTGCTTTTCTTTTGCTTATTTTTAATTATTGTTAATTATGCCTATGTTTCGAAACAGCGTGCACTTAATTACCAATATGTTTTTTTTAAAAAAGATATCATTTAAAATCTCCGTATTATTATTTATATAGCGTCATTTCGTGCGCTGTTTCGAAACCCAAATTCATATTTTTTCATTTAATAAATTAATTAATATAAATATAAAATGTGGCTTTCCAACCTTTAATTATTATATTACTAAAGATTAAACTAGCCTGGAGTGCAATCATAAGTATATTTTTTTAGTTAAGTATTCGTAAGTCCCCTATTAAATATACTTTTCCCCCTTTTTAAAAGTTTAGTAGTTATAGATAACTAAAGAGATTGAACGGGATAAAGTAAAGTTTGTAGATATCTATATTGCCGTCAGTAGCATATCGTATTTCTCATGCTACAGAAGAGTTGGCTCTTTTGATCAAGCTGATGAACTGGTGTTCATTTAATATATGATCTTTAATTTATAATATCCTTCGGCTTGGCGGATGTGAAACTTATTAATATTTTCCTCGTTGTGCTGTTTTTTTTATACATATATAAGATGGAGCCACGGCGTTGCCAGCACATCTTCTCTTATGGGTAGTGCAGTAGCGAAGTCTGAGCTACGGGCCAGATTAGCACGTAAGTCCCCCGCCTCTGAACCAAATAAAGGTTCCCCATTAGCAGCATGACGACCGGTTCTTGGGTAAACCGTTGTTTGTCACAAAAACCCTAAAACTATTCTTCCATCCGCAGAGCCACTTTATTATTATACTTTACTTGTGCCTAGCGTATTAGTAAAATCATTATAGCCAACTCTTTCCTCCCTAATATGCAGTCTTCGGCGTTGATCCGAAGCAATCTTGAAAACCCGTTCGATCTAAAGCTATCTGGGACGCTTTAAAAGCCCATAGTTAAAATAAATTTATTATAATTAAGACGTATTATTAAGCTTCACTCCAGACTTGGTTTGATTTCACGTACAATAGCCACACGAACTGATGATGAAAGGGCATAACTGGTAAAAGTTAATGTAGTGATTAGTTATATAGTAGGGTATTTGTTTCCATTAAATAATATTGGAGCAATTAAATAATAGCCAACGTATCAATTATTGGCCTAGAGTAATGTTACTTTATAAATAAAATGCCTGCGTGCATTTGCCAACAACAATTGTCAATAAATATATTTTAATTCATCATATATCAGTTTCTGTCTCATTATTAAATCAATCCAATTCACTAATTGCCCATAAGTATTCATTAGTAAAGCCCCTATTATTTAAATATGTTAGATTTTATCTGTGGAATGTCTAGTATTTAAGTTGTTTATATATATGTTTAAGTCCATGAGTCTTATTGTTTTCTCCGATTTGCTAGTGGGCCGGATGAAGAATTAAATCTCGTGTGCTACCATTGTTATGTTATCCATTGGGTGTTAGATCTGGTGCTTGGAGAGTGGGTTCGAATCCAGGCTGGTCCCTGACCTAAATCTCGGGCTTGACTGGGTTTGAAGTACATTTTGTGAGTTCCAGCTCGTGTTAGATGGATAAGCATGTTTTGACTGGCACATAGGTTTTTTTTTTTTTCCGCGTTTGGACGCCCAAAATCGTGGGGCTTGTAACTCATTTCCACCCCTGAAGAGATTATGGAGTATATATATAATTCTTTTGGTCAAAATTAATGATTTTGAGTCAAATTTTTTTTTGAATAATGTATATATGTAAGATTTTTTTTTCCGCGTTTGGACGACCAAGTGAGGCTTCGATGTAAACACCTACATACTCTGAGTTATGGACTTTTGTGTGTATATAGCAAAAAAATTTATTAAATTTATTTTGTGTCTTTCCTGTTCACTAGTGACTGGCACCCGAGGATGATTGATCAAGTTATAAGTCATCCTCTTATAAATTTGTCATTAGGGAGCAGAGAAAAGAAATTTAGATTAAAAGAAAAGGGGGGTCTCGTTGTTTTATCAAAGTATTTTTATGAATTGGAGTGGTTTAAAATGAGTAAGAAATATATATATAAGTAACGTCAAATTAACCAAAAGTTAAAAGGTTTGAAATTGGTGCAGACGGGTAAACGAAATTAGGTCATAAGCATGAACCATTTAAGTATATATATATAAAAAAAAAAAAAACAGCTGGAAGAAGAGAGCGGGGGTGAGTTAAATTTTTATTAAGTCATCTTTAATATTAAAATATGTGTTATACTTTAGATATATAGACGAAAAAAAAAAAAGATTTTTTTTTAAATTTTTCGTATATTTTATTAAAGCTAGAAAAAAAGAAGGGATTTTTTTTTTAAATAAAAAAAGAATTTCATATGTTTTATAAAATAAAAAGTAGGGAGACGAAAATTTTTTTTAAAAATTCATTATATGTTGGACGGGCATCGAGATGAAGGTGTAAGCTTATAGATATATTAGTGAGTTAGGCATAGAGTTGGGATGGAAGTGAGCGAGTCGTTCTTGAAGGGGGAGAGCAGCAAACAGCCGTATTAAAAGTATAGAAGTTTTAAAAATCAAATATTTATTAGGTGCGAAAAATAAATAAATAAATTTTGAAAGGATTATATAGTATACAGAATGAACAAAGAAACAGAAGTAATGAGCAGTGGGGAAGAGATAGAAGTAGGAATGGAGATGAAAGGTGGAGGTATCGTGTTGAGATCAGGAAGAGAGATTAATGAGTACAACAGCAGTACAGAAGAAATAGAAAGGGAAAATGGTATGAGCCAGGATAGAGATGAGTGTGCACAGAAAACTCTTGATATGCCAGAGAATTCAGTTACCGAAATATCTGAACAGATACCGGTAGAGGAGATTAAGCAGGAAGGCCAGGATTTTAATTGGTTGCTGAGACAGCTTAGACAGGATGCAGAGAAAATGGATCAGAAAATGGAGGAAAGAGATCAGAAAATGTCACAAAGATTTGAAAACCTTAGCAGAGATATTAGACAAGAGATGGCAGACAGAGATAAAAGACTGGAAGAAATGTGCCAAGGTCTACAGGAATTGTCAACCAGCTGTCAGCAGAAGTCTGAAGAAATTCGGGGAGAAGTTAAAGAAATGTTACATAAAAACCAAGAAGAAAATAGAAAGGAATTTGTTGTGATTAAAGAAGAAGTGAAGGCTTTAGTTGAACAAGTAGAATGTCAAGAAAAGGGTTTGAAAGAAAGGGTCTTTAAAGTAGGGGCAGAATTTAACAGCAAATTGCAAGAGTGTGAAGAAGCCCAAAGGGAGATCAGAGAGGAAATATATGAAATAAAAGAAAACCTGCTACAAAGAAGTCAAGTAACTGACCAAGAAGGAAACATGATCACCACGTGTATTCAAGAAATGAAAAAAGATCTGGCAGAGATGAAAGAAGTAAAAAAAAGTTTAGAAAGTAACTTAACTAGTAATCACCAAGCCAATAACTCTAATAGAACAGAGAGTGTGCAGGTTATTAGTGAGACAGTACATAAAGTTGAGGATCTTAAAGAGGGGGAAAGCGATAAGGAAAGCACTATTATCAAAGGATATGTGCGACAGGCCACCCCAGACAGGAAGAAATCAGATTTAACACAAGAAAGAGGGAATTTGGACACAATCGGATCAATAGTACCATCAGAAAATGCACCCATAGGTCTGGCAAAATTTATCCAAGTTAAATCTTTTAAAGGAGAAGTGGGAGAAAATCCAAAAGCCCATCTAGAAAGTCTCCAAGAACTCTTCCGGTTCCAAAAAGTCTCAACAGCTGACCAAGTAGCCCTTGCTATACATCATTTATATGGATATGCAAAGTCATGGTGGGATTGCTGCACAGAGAAGCCACAAAACTTTGACCAATATTGTTCAGCCATACATAAAACTTTTTGGAGTGAAGAACGCCAGGAGGGTATATACCACTCGATACTCAGAGAGACTTATGGATCTGTAGTGAAAGAAACCCATACACAATTTTTTTTAAGGCAGATAGCATCTCTCAGATCTTTAACAGCATTTCCATTCACAGATAACCAAAAGATTAGAATTATCCAACAAAATATGCCTTTTAGAGTACAACAGTTGATGATGGGGTGCCAGATTCGAACGATAGAAGATATGGCAGGATTTCTAACCACCATTGATTTTACTCCAGGACCTAAAGAACCACCAGAAAAGATGCGTCGGATTGAGCCAAGATGTCAAACGATGATGATGAGCGGCCAAACATACCCTAGGTCATCAAGATGGGAGTCACGTGATCAGACTAGAGCAAAGAGACCATATAGACAGCCAGCATCGTTAAACTACAGGCAACCCCCAGATCCTATTTAAATTGTTAGTTTTTTTTTGTGTGTGTGATTTGATCTTTTTATATACCTTTTATATATATTATGCACTTTATATATACACATACCCTTTTATATTTATATATTATACACTCTATATTTTATCTATATACACTTTATAGGTGCACCCACTTTATATATTGTACACTTCATATTTTATACAGATATATTAACACTTTTTATTTTATTATACATTATATATTATACGTTTTATACTTTATTTATATACCTTACATATATATATTATACACTGTATATTTTATCTATATACCCTTTTATATATTTATTACACGCATTATATTTTATATATATATAAAACATATCCATTATTTTGACAAAGATGTATACTCGTTTGGGTATATATCTGTTTAAGTTTAAAATATTTACTAATAACCGATAATTTCATTATGTGTATTGATAATTGTTAGAAGCACTAAATGTATTATGATAGTGTAATCTAGTATGATGTATTACCATAAGTTTAGCGTAGGATTAGGCCATGAGTTTATACTTTGAAAGAAGCCATAATTTAGCTTCGTATTTATATAAGTAAAGTCTTTTTTTTTTATTTGTTTTATTTTACTAAGTTTACTGATATGAACCGGAAACCGCCAATCCCTTTCCGTTTCACCATCAACCTAATGACCTACTCGTCTAAACTAATTTCGAACCTATTTTTAATGTAAAAATGTAATATATAAGTCGAGCGGGAAAACTTTGCTACAATGGCCGCTTGAATTGCATCATCCATTTACATACGAAAACACGCTATAATTAGACAGGTTTGATACAATTATAGCGGAGAAATGCTCATAATTTATTATAAAATGTTTTATTAATTTTCAGTCAATTCTTAATTATATTCGCTATTATATTCGTATGTGGATGGATAAGTTAAACATTGGAATATCGGAAGAGCATATATATATTTAAGTCAAAATAAAAAAGATATACTATAATGTAAAATGTTTTCTTTAAATTATATTTAACGGTTTTCTGATTTAATGTTTTACATATATAATTGAAACTAAAGTATTTTCTTTAAATTTGCTTTTTTTTTTAATAAACAAATAATATTGTAAGAACAAATATGTTAAAAGTTATTTATTTTAGTAAAATAAAAATCATCCATTTGTAATTAAAAATGAGAATTTTGTGTAAACAAGAGATCAATTAGTGACTGCACCCCGGGTAAAAAGTAAAATCTGTTTTCTGATTGATTTTTGTTTGCAACAAAAGACTTTTTCATTAAATCAGAATACCGTTCCTTCTGCTAAGTAATAACACCTGAAAAGGAATTTAATTAATGAAAATGAATCAAATTATATAGTTTATATATTTTGATACATTTTTTAAGGAAATTAAATATAACACCTCGGAGATTTTATCAGTTGTTGTAGAAATTGAATTATATTATTTTGCTTTAATTAAAAGTCAATTGGTCCCGAGGCTTACGAAATTCCAGAAAGGTGTTAAAAGTTTAGTAGAAGGATATAAATAGGCCTTATTTTAAGCGGGAAGGGAGAATCCATCTTACTTTTGAAGAGAGTCAACAGGAGAAGTTTTATATTTGTTCAACCTTAACATGTCTGGCTAAAGTCAGGCAAAATTTTGCTGCTTTCCCGTGATGGAACGCCTAGTTCAATCCATCAAAATGCCGAAGCAACAACCACACCAAATAAAAGATGTCATAAGCCGCTAAAAGAACTTGCCTTCGTTCCAACACCATTTTAAATCGTCTCGCAACTGAATAAGAACATGCCATAAGCCGCCAAAGAACTCACCTTCGTTCCAGCTCGAATATCTCCAGTTCAGCTATAGGAGAACTGTTTTAATATTATTTAAAATCGCAGAGCTCTGTGTGAATTTCAACAACAATCATTATTTCTTCAAAATCAGGTTAGCTAACCATATTATTGTAATTTCTTTCTAAATTATTTTCCAAATAATATTGTAAATTCTCTAAAATGAAATACTCTTTGCAAACTTCTTTATTAATTCAATATTGTAAACTCTGTCTAAATCGATTTGAAATCTATAAATGAAATATTTTTGCTAAATTTCTTTGTTAATTAATATTTTGCTATATAATTTAATCACTGCAGTTATATTTTGCTTTTCTTTTGCTTATTTTTAATTTATTGTTAGTTATGCCTATGTTTCGAAACAGCGTGCATTTAATTACTAAATATGTTTTTTTAAAAAGATATCATTTAAAATCTCCGTATTATTATTTATATAGCTCATTTCTGCGCTGTTTCGAAACCCAAATTCATATTTTTGTCATTTCGTAAATTAATTAATATAAATATAAAATGTGGCTTTTCAACCTTTATTTATTATGTTACTAAAGATTAAACTAGCCTGGAGTGCAATCATAAGTATATTTTTTTAGTTAAGTATTCGTAAGTCCCCTATTAAATATACTTTTCCCCCTTTTTAAAAGTTTAGTAGTTATAGATAACTAAAGAGATCGAACGGGATAAAGTAAAGTTTGTAGATATCTATATTCCTGTCAGTAGCATATCGTATTTCTCATGCTACAGAAGAGTTGGCTCTTTTGATCAAGCTGATGAACTGGTGTTCATTTAATATATGATCTTTAATTTATAATATCCTTCAGCTTGGCGGATGTGAAACTTATTTAATATTTCCTCGTTGTGCTGTTTTTTATACATATATAAGATGGAGCCACGGCGTTGCCAGCACATCTTCTCTTATGGGTAGTGCAGTAGCGAAGTCTGAGCTACGGGCCAGATTAGCACGTAAGTCCCCCGCCTCTGAACCAAATAAAGGTGGTAAACCGTTGTTTGTCACAAAAACCCTAAAACTATTCTTCCATCCGCAGAGCCACTTTATTATTATACTTTACTTGTGCCTAGCGTATTAGTAAAATCGTTATAGCCAACTCTTTCCTCCCTAATACGCAGTCTTCGGTGTTGATCCGAAGCAATCTTGAAAACCCGTTCGATCTAAAGCTATCTGGGACGCTTTAAAAGCCCATAGTTAATATAAATTTATTATAATTAAGACGGATTATTAAGCTTCACTCCAGACTTGGTTTGATTTCACGTACAATAGCCACACGAACTGATGATGAAAGGGCATAACTGGTAAAAGTTAATGTAGTGATTAGTTATATAGTAGGGTATTTGTTTCCATTAAATAATATTGGAGCAATTAAATAATAGCCAA